>OX453277.1:31002093-31022093 GCA_949710005.1 Ricordea florida
AGATTAACAGTTTTCACCGTTGAGACCATTCAGTTCGACAGCTTTCAAATGGTAAACGGAACCAAGTCAGTTGAACAAGGCGAGTCAAAGTGTTCAACAAATTGTCTGGCACCAGATAAACCAACCTCGACAGATAGTCGAATGTTGTTCCACTTTTGAGCCACTCACAAGTCGAACAGCTCAGCTAAAATGAATAATTTAGGTCTTACGAACAGCTGTAGGCCACATTCAAGACTGAAACATTCAAATGCGAACCACAAATGAAATGATTATGAGGGAAACATTATCTTGAAACATTCGACACCTGCCCGTATTCAATGCCTTAAGTGCTTAACTTATCAGCCTTTTGGATGTTAATTTTCAACATTAAATTCTGTCTGCAAGGAGTTTCCCGCTGGATCCAGTGAACTGAAGATTGTAGTTAGAAACCGGCTTATCTCAAGCAGCGGATTCATAGCTTATTAAGGAACTCTCATTTTAGTGGTTTTTGTTTTGAGCTTTTAAGTTCTAGAATAGCAAGATGTTTTGTATCAGTAAGCACTTTAAATTCAACAGGGCATAAAGAGATTTATTTATCGTTGGAACAAGCAATAATTTAATTAACTGGTTTAGGAGACCTTAAAGTCGTTATGATCTTAAGAGTAAGGAAAGAAAGATATTTAAAAAAGCGTAAATGATTAAAAAGGTAAAAGTAATTTAATATTTATAACTAAGCCAGTGGATACTTCGTAATTTTGCAAAGTTGTTGTGTTTTGCTATTAAAACGGCTATCATTTTTTTGTCAAATCTCGATCCTCTCTAGGAGTGTGTAACGTAGCCATCACCAGGTCAGCTTTGTGACGGTAACTGTGGGAAACTTCATAATCCCCATTGAATGGCACATAATATATACCACAAAAAAAGATGTTTATACTGCAAATTGGTTTTCAGAACAGAGGGGGCATGCTAATTACAAAGAACATTTACCACTTAATGGAGTTTATGCAAAGAACTAGCAACCCTTTTGTGAGTCTATTCTGTAAAATTTTCGTACTAGTTCTCACTATATGTAGTCGGTTGATTGGGAACATCGGCTCGTTTTATCTTAATGAGCAGGCAATTAACCTCTTTACTGTGTGACTACACGTCCCAAGGCACGGCCAAATGAATTTTCATACAAATTGTGAATGTCTGTTTTTGACGCTGACCAACAGATTTGTGGCGAGTTTCTACCGACTGAGATGATTCTTTTTCAATCTTGATATGTTTGATATAGTTATTGAGTAAATTATATACATGTTAAACGAAATATAAATACATTTGTGAATGGTCTATTTTTTAGATACTCGATAGTGATTGGATAATTTGTACGTATGAAAATTTTTTTGGGTTGTTTGGTTCAAGGAGTTGCATTATAATTGCCTTTTTGCATCATTATGAACAGAAAAATGAAGCAAACATTTCGGACTGATATTTGGCCCTGTTGAGGGAAATCACGGAGAAAGTTAAGTCACAGAACAATCCCAATGCAACCAGTTTCTCGAGTTTATTCTGCGAATAGAATTGAAATAAACTAATATTGAAAGCCAGTTTACCAAATCACTTCACTCTACCCTTTTATCGATCTTCCGTAAGACAGAATACGTTAACTGCTTGTACGTTAATATTAAACATACCATCATAGCATCATCGAAGCATGATTGGCCAAAACGACCAAAACGGTTAATCACATTAAGTATTAACTCGAAAAGGCTGTTATTGCAAACCACAGGGTTAAACTGTAAGCTGATATAATGAGCCCTGATGCGTTGTAAAACAAAAAACTTGCATTTAGCTCGCGCTTGCAAGACAGACAGATGCCGACCGTTTTAAAGACATTTTTTTCACCGAAAACCGCGACTTAAATGTTGTAATAACCGCAAACCGCTAAGTGTCTTGAAACCGCAATACCGCGAGTTAAAATGAAAATTACCGCAAAACCGCACCAAAAATAACGCAAAACCGCATCACCGCAAACCCTTACGCCCCCCTCAAGTAGAAATCCTTAGAATATGTCGGTGTGGTCTAATTTGCTCTCCATAAAAATTCTAAATCCAAGTAATATGAAGGGGCTATAGATTCTCAGTTTAAAGAAGAGGACACTATTACATATCAGTTAAAAGGTTTTCAGAAAATCAGTTAATGGGTAGTGATCTCATGTATATACCCACCACAAGTCCCATTGTATGTAATTGTTCCCCTTTGCAGGCAGAGATCCCATGTATATGTTGTAGTTCAATTTTATCCTTGGTTTAAATTTTATTTTCCTTTGTTTTAAAGTCATTATCATACATTACCATACCAGAAAACAAAGGAAAATAAAATTTGAACCCAGGAAAAAATTGAACTACAACATATATACCCACCACGAGTCCCCTGTACGTAATTGAATGGTACATTGACGTAATTTAATGGTGCACTGAATAATTTAACGCGTCAGTGTTACGTAGTTAGGGACTCGTGGTGGGTATATACATGAGATCTATCCCAGTTAATGACCACCTGCCTCTCTCTGGGGCGGTAAAATAATTGAATTATTCCTAAGCCCCTTATACGGATTAGGAGTCCTCTTTTTGGCCATATGCACCTGTGTTTTATCGCTTGCTAGTGTGAAGAGTAAACATAGGTCAAGTTGACATCTATAGATGGCAACGTTGAGTGAATGGCGACGAAAAAAGGGACATGTGTTGGTGCTCCATGTCGCTGCTTGGATGGGAGGGGAGGGAAGGGGATGAGGAAAGGAAGGAGAGTGATAAGGGAAGAGAGACATGGTAAAGGATTAGGATTAGTTGTTGCTTGTCTCTAAGGATAACTGACAACAATGCGGGCCGGGAGTAAAAAAATCTTTGTGCATTTACTTGAATTACTTGCCCTGGACAGGATCAAAAGTTGGAAGCTCGAGCGTTCGTGAGAAGTTGTAATTTGATACAAGCTTCATGCATAATACATGTAGTGACGAAATATAGACTGAAGTAACGTGAAGAAAATTACCAAAAATTCAACCAAGCACGCTAAACGCCGGACACATTAGTACTGTATATACTGTATACGTCAAAACTCCCTTTGTAAGTCTCAAGAAATAACAGTGAAATCCCCACCCGTTCTCTTTATAACATAGCCCTTAACAAGGATTTTCTGAAATCTTCTCTGAAATGTTTGAACTGATCTGGCAAGGCAAGTGGACGTGATGATATATCAAGCTGGGAACTGCACCTTATTCAAATAATCATTTTGGAATGCAAATTCCCAAGCCAGTGGAAACTAGCACAAGTGAAGTGTCTTCACAAGAAAGAGAGCACTCTTGATTGCGGTAATTACAGACCTATTGTAAGACCTATTTTTAGCATTCCGGGCAAGCTATTAGAGAATGTTGTCAACCAACAGCTCGACAACTTCCGATATAGCAACAATTTTTAAAATCTCCTTGAATCAATGGGGATTCAGAAAAGGAGGATCATCGGAACTTCGTCTACTATCACTAACAGAACGATGGCGTTTAGCCCTGGATGAAAATAATATTATAGACGTAGTCGATTTTCAAAAAGCGTTTGACTGCATCAACCAGGAAATTAAATATTACACATTTTGCATGTTTAGCATTATTTTAACCATGGATAGCGTCTTTACAGTAGAACATTTCAATTTTTTTTATTTTCTGGAATTATCGCGTGTTTCCCGGAAAAATTTCCAAGTGTCCGGATTTTCGGAAAAATCTCCAGATTCCCAGAACAATTTTGGCTTTGTTCGAAAACAGCGTTTTGTTAGAGTTGTTATCCCCCGCACACTATGATAGGCATTAATGGATCCATAGTTAGTAGAAATCACACTGCCATGAGCCAATCAAATTGCAGGGATCACCGGTGATTTCAAAATGGGTGTAATAAATTCACAAATTGCACCATTTTTTCCTCTTAATCGCATCATTTTTAAAAAGTAACTCTTTTTCTAAACCGAGCTTCCTGAAGTGGATAAATAAATAAGTAGTATTGACAAAAAACTGTGTGATTTCAAAATGAGTGTAATAAAGTGGTAATTGAACTTTTTGTCGTGCAATGTTGGCCTGAAATCATACTTGTGATTTCAAATCGAACTCGCGCTACGCGCTCGTTCGATATTTGAAATCAAGCGTACGATTTCAGACCAAATTGCACTCCACTCAGTTCAATTACCATTATTTATATTATAATCAATTGTTAACTATCTTATTGGGTTTTATATGTTCCACACTTAATGTATTATTGTAAATAATTCAGTTTCTAAATATTACATTATTTAATTTTTTGTAGATGCTTTTTAGTTTGTAGGTCCACATCATCTTTTTATCCGCCTTTTATTGACCTACATGGCAAATAAAGTACCTTATATATTATTACATGAAATTTTCGCCACATGTTCATTTCTCGATCTTGATGTGCACATATTTCGCGACCCTTAAATTTCGCGATTCGGCGAAAATTTTATATTTTGAATAACTTTAATTTCACGCTTTTGAGTAAGACACAGTTATTGGCAATGTTATTTAACATGTCCTTCAATTTAATAAAACGCCTTTATGAAGGGAAGAATAACGTCAAAATTAAGGTCGGCACACACGAGGGGACTAGGCCTGCGACTAGTCCCAGCAACTAACCCACTGATGAGTTTACATGAAGGGACGCAGGGACTAGGCCCTAGTAGTGCTTACACGCGGGGAACAATTGCACAGGAAAGTAGCAAACGGCACCATTCTTTCAATCCGCATCTTTTTTAAGAAACAAAATTATTAAAATAGCAATGTAGCTTTGAAATAAATCACCTTGGTACAAACCGCAGATTGTTCAGCGAAATTATTCAGTGCTTGAATTGTTTCTGATTTAGTTCGGATATAAGGGGAAAATAGCGCTTTCTTACCGATCAGATGTTGCCAATTCAGAAACAAAAGGGGCGAAAATTCCTTACGATCTCCAGCACTCATGTAAATTATTTCAAACAGAACTCGGAAGGAATTGTGGGAGCTTGTGATACCGATCTGTGATTGGTTTACTTTAATTTGGGCACAGGGACTTGTCCCACGAACAGTTCAGACGAAGCGTCTTGAGTCCCAAAAATTCAAAAAACAAATTGACGTCAGTTTTTTTATGCCTCTGTCCTCTTATTGATGATAAATTGCGTCATAACATTGTCAAAGTGTTGTAGATCCACTCGCCTATCGGCTCGTGGATCTACAACACTTTGACAATGTTATGACGCAATTTATCATCAATAAGAGGACAGACGCATAAAAAACTGACGTCAATTTGTTAAATTTTTACAGGTAATGGGCTCCTGATTTTTACCAGTCCCAGATCCTCTGAAATCCAAAAATTAGCAAAATATGAGCCCGCGTGCATTTGCAACTGATGATGCAACTATTCGCAACAAACCGAACCAACAAACCACGATGGCGGCGAACCTCGGAGACGGAAGGTACAATTTTTAAACTATGGCTTTAATGCATTTTCTTTGAAATTTCCTATTGTATCTGTGAAATGCTCTCACATTGATAAAGATCTTACTTCTCTAACATTGATTTAGTTGTACACTGGAGGAAGAGGTAGAGCTGCTAGAAGCAATCTACATCCATGAGTTAACAGTCGAGGGGCCAAAGCATAGGTGGGACTTCGTATAATATCTGCGCTACATGGCCTTCGCGTTTTTATATTAAGATATTTTATTTGTGGAGTGTTACAACATTTTAAGTAAAGGTTTAAGACCTGTGTGATATGCTTGGTGGTGTATTTGAATTTATAGAAAACTTTGTTCGATATTGAACTTCATGTGAACATAGTTAGTACTAACTATGATGTGAACTTTAAGGTGCGTTCCCATTGGTGTAATCAAAGAAACCGATGAGCCCACTCTGGACAAGGATTCATCGGTTCCTTTGATGCGCCATGATCTGAGTGATCTCGGATCACAAATGCAGATATGGATCATACCAAGGGACTGTACATCAAAAGGTTCTCAATGCCTGCTTCTTTTCAGGCCGACCTCTTTTAGTGTTCTGCTTCACCCAAGCACCGGAGATGAAGAGCAAAAACGCTTTGTTTGTTTGACTTTGGTTATAACTGTCTCCGACGAGGTAATTTACTTGATAAAACATACCAGATGTAATGTAATGTATTCCAGGGATGTTGCAGTTCTTAAGCTGTTTCTGACTCTGATCATTACTCACAATGGAATGGTGGTGTGCATTACTTTAAATTTCTCTTTCAAATCTTGTATTATTAACAACTGGGGTAAGATTTCCGTACAAGTCCCTACTTCATTATGCATTCTGTAACTATACTATTTCGTTCTTCGAACACAAGAAATATTTGCACGTGCATTATACCAGACAAGACAGCTTCAGCATGCATAATGAAGTAGGGACCTGTGCGGAAATCTTACCACAACTGGATTCAGCAAAAAGTAGTTAAATACAGCTCTAAATCTTGTGGGTATATTTATATCCCTGTTTGATTGAAACCCAAAAGTCCCTTTTATCCATGATTTATACCAAATAAAATATAAATAAGTATGTATCCTACAAGTATTACCTTCCTTTGAGGAACCAGGAACCTGTTTGGCAAGATTTCTGCATAGGTCCCTTCTTCATTATGCATGCAGCAGATGAATTGTTCAGGGTAATGCACATGTAAACATTTCTTGTTATTGCAGAATGAAACAGTATGGCTGCAGCATGCATAATGAAGTAGGGACCTGTGGGGAAATCATTCCACCCATTTTCTCAAAGGTTCTGATACTTTTACAGACCCAGAGCTCCTTTTTTAAGACAAAGTTTATCAAATGTTTGTGTAATTTTTAATGGCAAACTAGCCTAACATGCAAGTTAATTTGGAATTGCCTGGTAAACTTAAAAACCCACATAATTGCAGGGTGTTCATTAGATATCAGAGATCGGAGAATTCTCCAGCTACTACAAAGAATTATCCGGCCAAATTAAGATGGCCTGAGTTAGTTTTAAATTTAGACATGGAGCGCTTTCAGAACATTCTCCTGTTAATTTATACAATTCTCCTGCTACTACAATTCTTATTGAAAACCCTGCATTGCAACCATGTAATAGCTTTCCAGGTCCCGTACCTTACCTTGCCTTGTCTTTTGAGAAAGCTGGGCTCCAGTCATACATGTACTACTTAATTTAACTGGTCTAAGAAGAGGACCTGTTGTAGAACCCTGAGCAATAGTTTTGTTCCAGACGGCAGCAAGAGAGTGACTAAACTAGAAATTAATTTTATGTTTGATTACAGTACCCATCAGTTTTACCATTTATAAGTATCAAGTCACCAAGAGGCGTATCAGATGCACACATTGAAAGGTAAGTGAATGCACACTCAACATACACTGAAAGTTCTTCCAGTCACAATAGCAGTAGAGATCTTTAATACTGTTAATCAAAACCACTCAAGGGAACAACTTAGCAAGATAACTTATCAATGCAAGGTATGTTGGAACCTTGTGCTACTTGAAACCAAAATTGCCTTGCTGGTAATTTTTGATTTTAGTCAATTTCATTTTTAATTGGGTAATTTTTTTTAAATGAAATGTTGGGGATATGACTGACTCAAGTGCTCCAAATCAGCTGAAATTTTTTGTATGGCCTTTGATTTGATAGAATAACATTACTAGGTATATTTTCCCCTTATTTTTCGAGAAATACAGTATATGTCTTGGCATATTTTGTATTCCTTTCTTGAAAAGTAGAAACAAAAGAAACCTGTCAAGTTCTTTGTTTTTAAAATCAACGAAATGGGACACTTCGACATGAATCACAATACCTTTACATGTAATTTGTATTGTAGAAGTTAAAATTACCTTGTTAAAAATAAAATTAACTAAAACAATTTCTTACTGCAACATATATGTATGCATGAAAACAGACATTGTTGCTGGCTAACCTCTGAACTGTCAAAAATCCTGTAGCCTGATTGGTTGACAAAGTAACTATTAATGTCGCAGTTCCAGGTAAACGTCTAAACGACTTGAATTAATGCTACATGACTTATTACATGACCACTCCACATACTGTATTACTAAAAACAAGACAACAACACCTGTTTTGGCATAATGGGGGGGACACCACTCAGTGATTGGCATGACAGGCAACTTCGCTTGCGTGACCATTTCAAGGCCTCACTTCACTTGGCACTGTGAGCTGCAACCTAGGTCCACCCACTGCTGCAGCAGCACACCTGAGGCCAGCAACACTCCAACTTAGGAAGAGTATTGGCAGGTCAGAAAAAACCTACAAGCGCTACGAGCTGAAACCTCAGGCCAGCAACGCGCCAACTTAGGAAGAGTACTGGCAGGTCAGAAAAAAACCTACAAGTGCTACGAGCTGAAACCTCAGGCCAGCAACGTGCTACTGCGGCAGCACTACACGCTGAAACCTCAGGCCAGCAACGTGCTACTGCAGCAGCACTACACACTGAAACCTCAGGCCAGCAACGTGCTACTGCAGCAGCACTACACGCTGAAACCTCAGGCCAGCAACGTGCTACTGCAGCAGCACTACACGCTGAAACCTCAGGCCAGCAACGTGCTACTGCAGCAGCACTATGAGCTGAAACCTCAGGCCAGCAACGTGCTACTGCGGCAGCACTACGAGCTGAAACCTCAGGCCAGCAACGTGCTACTGCAGCAGCACTACGAGCTGAAACCTCAGGCCAGCAACGTGCTACTGCAGCAGCACTACGAGCTGAAACCTCAGGCCAGCAACGTGCTACTGCAGCAGCACTACGAGCTGAAACCTCAGGCCAGCAACGTGCTACTGCAGCAGCACTACACGCTGAAACCTCAGGCCAGCAACGTGCTACTGCAGCAGCACTATGAGCTGAAACCTCAGGCCAGCAACGCGCTACTGCTGCAGCACTACGAGCTGAAACCTCAGGCCAGCAACGTGCTACTGCGGCAGCACTACACGCTGAAACCTCAGGCCAGCAACGTGCTACTGCAGCAGCACTACACACTGAAACCTCAGGCCAGCAACGTGCTACTGCAGCAGCACTACACGCTGAAACCTCAGGCCAGCAACGTGCTACTGCGGCAGCACTATGAGCTGAAACCTCAGGCCAGCAACGTGCTACTGCAGCAGCACTACGAGCTGAAACCTCAGGCCAGCAACGTGCTACTGCTGCAGCACTACACGCTGAAACCTGAGGCCAAGAGCGTGCTACTGCTGCAGCACTACACGCTGAAACCTCAGGCCAGCAATGTGCTACTGCTGCAGCACTACGAGCTGAAACCTCAGGCCAGCAACGCGCTACTGCAGCAGCACTATGAGCTGAAACCTCAGGCCAGCAACGCGCTACTGCTGCAGCACTACGAGCTGAAACCTCAGGCCAGCAACGTGCTACTGCGGCAGCACTACACGCTGAAACCTCAGGCCAGCAACGTGCTACTGCAGCAGCACTACACACTGAAACCTCAGGCCAGCAACGTGCTACTGCAGCAGCACTACACGCTGAAACCTCAGGCCAGCAACGTGCTACTGCAGCAGCACTACGAGCTGAAACCTCAGGCCAGCAACGTGCTACTGCAGCAGCACTACACGCTGAAACCTCAGGCCAGCAACGTGCTACTGCAGCAGCACTATGAGCTGAAACCTCAGGCCAGCAACGTGCTACTGCGGCAGCACTACGAGCTGAAACCTCAGGCCAGCAACGTGCTACTGCAGCAGCACTACGAGCTGAAACCTCAGGCCAGCAACGTGCTACTGCAGCAGCACTACGAGCTGAAACCTCAGGCCAGCAACGTGCTACTGCAGCAGCACTACGAGCTGAAACCTCAGGCCAGCAACGTGCTACTGCAGCAGCACTACGAGCTGAAACCTCAGGCCAGCAACGTGCTACTGCAGCAGCACTACGAGCTGAAACCTCAGGCCAGCAACGTGCTACTGCAGCAGCACTACACGCTGAAACCTCAGGCCAGCAACGTGCTACTGCAGCAGCACTACGAGCTGAAACCTCAGGCCAGCGACGTGCTACTGCAGCAGCACTACGAGCTGAAACCTCAGGCCAGCAACGTGCTACTGCGGCAGCACTACGAGCTGAAACCTCAGGCCAGCAACGTGCTACTGCAGCAGCACTACGAGCTGAAACCTCAGGCCAGCAACGTGCTACTGCAGCAGCACTACGAGCTGAAACCTCAGGCCAGCAACGTGCTACTGCAGCAGCACTACGAGCTGAAACCTCAGGCCAGCAACGTGCTACTGCAGCAGCACTACACACTGAAACCTCAGGCCAGCAACGTGCTACTGCAGCAGCACTACACGCTTAAACCTTAGGCCAGCAACGTGCTACTGCAGCAGCACTACGAGCTGAAACCTCAGGCCAGCAACGCGCAAACACATAGTGACTAAACAATCTATAGGGCCTTACCTATCTCCCCAGCTGAGCTGGATGGGACAAGACTGTTGGCCATTAGCAAAATAACAAAATCAAACAAAGGAACTTGCTTGGGGAAGTTGCTGCGCAGACTAAACCAGGAGCGAAGTGTCCCCCGGTTTATTGAATTAGCACACTGGCCTCCTAAAGGGAGGGAGGGAGGGTAAATTCACAAGGTTGACTTTACAGTGAGTAGTACAGCTACTAAAATGTGACTTGGACCTTGTACAGTGTCTGAAGCCTAAGCCAATTGACACAGTTCTACCATAGGAATCTAGATATTACAAGTTAAGAACTGTGACATGAATGAGGATATTTACAAAACTGAGCCACTTAGAAAGGCTGAAATATACTGCAATGGGACAGTTGCGAAATGGTACAATGGGTCCCTAGAAAACAACCAACAACAAAGAGGTTTAAAGGTACAATGAACCGATTCATAACACTAACCAACTTGAAGCTCCGTGGGTCGATGAGTGTCATGCTCCATTAATTCTGTTTTACATTTCATGCTGTAAAACTTTCTTAAAATCATGCCATGCTGTAGGGAGGACTCTGTTGACTAAGTAGACTTATATAGCAGTCAGTTATGTGAATGCTTCCAAAAGCAACCTAGTCACTGATAAGTTACATTAAGACCATAATCAGGATAATACAATTACTAGATGATAGCATTGCTGATTTTATTTGTTACTCAGTATTTTATCGAACCTGAGGGAACTTGCCGAAAGTCGTCTGGGAGGACCAATGTTGTATGAGCTTATTGAGGTAAGGGATGAACCAATACCGGTATTTTCCTCGACATGCAGGGTCCGAAATTGCACTTTCCTGGTCGCCAATGCGACTAAAAATTTTGCACTGGCGACCAGAATTTCACAATCGGTCGCCAGCGGGTGATTAACTATTTCATAGCGATGTGTCGATCGTCTTGACAGAACGCAAAAGGAAAGATCGTTTTGAACATAGAGCAAAGAACCAAACGGCAGTTTTTCAGTCGCGTACATTTCTTCTCCAAAACGTAGAAACAAGAGAAGGTATAAAGTTGTCTTGACACATTTGGCAGTCGCACGAAACTGCGTATATGGCCGGCATTTGATTCGTTCGTGGTGGTTTTTCAGTGGTAGGTGTATAAATAATCAGCGTGTTTGTATTTAATCTTATTCGTTAGCGGAAAAGTTGCCATTGCGGCCCCAAACACGTTCTCTTCATTCTGATTCTTAAAACAAAAATTGGCGACCAAAAATTGTGGCTTGTGTTTCGCTGCGAAGGAAAAATTTTATTGTCGCTTTTTGGCAACCACATTTTTCCATATGGCGACTGAAAATAAAGTTCCAGTCGCCAGTTGGCGCCTGCCTAAAAAAGTTAATTTCGGACCCTGACATGGGATATGGAAATATTGACAAAAAATTGTTTGCAGGTCAGTAAAAGACAAAATAAATTGCTTGCAAACATGATATGTATAAAAAAATAGTTTGCATAGAGGTCAGAGAAACTTGTAACCTATTAATGAAAAAAAAAACTTTCAAAATTGAAATTTAGATTAAAAGTATGTAGTTGTTTGTAGATAGAATACAGGTTATAAAAGATAGGAAAAATTGTTTGCAGGAAGGTATTGTTCGTAAAAAAATGTTTGCAGAGGTGTATCAAAAAGAAAAAGATTGCAGAAGAAAGGTTTTCATACCCCCCCTCCTAGAAAAAAATAGTCTGTCCCTAATGGTATAAATTTACATTCAAGCTTTCACCAAACTGACACCGTAGCCAATATTCAACACTATTCAGCCACTCAGGGCAGAATGATGAGATGAGAGGAAGCTGTTATTTAGGGTCTGTGGCTAGTACAATGAAAATACAGTAAAAAGCAGTTTGGAATTAACTGGTTGGAAGCATACACCATGCTTTTCACTTGTTGAGCCTACAGTAACTGATTAATTGAGTTCGACAAAAAAAGCGACATCTGAATCAATTCAGTACAGCAGTTTTAACGTGATGCAGCAAAAACTTTCAGTTTGACAGTCTGTCACATTTGTTGACAGTGGAGCAACACAGGCTTCATACAGCGCTTTCCCCATGTGCTGAACCAATTGCATGCGTTATGTATTTGCCTCAGGTTTTTCTTTACATGAATTAAAGGTTAGGTTTGGTACACAGTGTACCATTTTAATTAAATTTAGTGCCAATGTTGCTCTGAAATCAGCCCTAACTCAATTAGATTGGGCACATGAATTGAAAAGTATGGGATCTGAACTGGGCCTACATTTTGCCCATACAAAAGCTTTGATGTTAATCATGTAATTTTGTCATACACATTTTTCTTTTACTAGTTTGCAAGGGAAAGTTTAACTGATAACAACATTCCTAGCTGTGCCTGTGCCATTTGTCTCTGTCATTTTCAGGTGGGTTGACAAGAGTTTGTTTCCTTTAAGAGCAGTATTCATTCATGTAAGCATTTTAGTACTGCACAGCTTAGAAAGTTTACAAAAAATTGGTTACAGGAAACATTGTGTGACACATACAGTTATTATTGTTTTTTGTAGATGAAGATTTATTAGTTTGGTTTGTGCAACTACAGCACACACAGTGGTAGAAGTCAGAGGTCTTTATTTAAGCTTTATTATTACTTATGATTCATTTATGGGTGAAAAGGTTTCCCAATGCACATGTTGGAGTTTTAGTCTTGTGTACAACATCCACAGTAGTTTTTTTTAACACATTAGACTTACACAAATAAAATTAGAGGTCAAACAACTACAATGCACATGCCAGATGTCTGGAAGATGGCTGGGTTCCCTTAATACCAGGGTTAGTTGCAAGTAAGTTTAAAGTCAAAAGAGGTTTTCACTGACAAGAGCTATTGCAAGGGGATCATAAATAGTATAAGAGGCAAACTCTGGATTGTCATTATAATTAAATGTTACTAACTTCTTAGCCGGTGATTGTGATAATCCTTTTGATACTGTAGTTAATAAGGTGGGTTTTTATGACGTGTTGTTGGGCTTTCGTTACAATGGAGTTTTTTGTGTGCTGTCTTATCCAAGTGTTTTGATGTTCTTGTAATTACCACAGGACACGCACGAGTTTACCAAAACAGAATGTTATCATTATTTCCATTGTGGCTGTTTGGCAAGGTACATAGAGTTCTCACTTCAGCAAGAAGACAAAAGTAAACATAGTCAACAGGTGAGGTTTGTAGCAGAGAAGATCTCAGTAGCAATCCTCTTAAGCAACTGCCATATATTTGGTTTTAAGCTAGTTTGGAGAATTTGGTGTCAGATCAATTCATGATGTCTGAATTTTTTTATTTCTGTGATTCTCATTAACAGTTAGCCATTCATTGCACTATTCTTGTATGAAGAATTTTCATGCTGATCAATGGATCCTGACTATTCTTAGTTGCTAGTTTGCAATAATTAAAAGAGTCAGTACAAAATGGGGCTCAGCAAAATTGGCTCAAATAAACGTCAACGAAATGTCGCATCATTAGAATGAACTCTTTCACCCCCAGAAGTGACTAGTGTGTTATTTCTCCATACAATTTCCAAACATTATTAAGCAAAAAAGATGAGGAGAAAAAAAAATATAATAATTGTTTGAGCTCAGCAATATGGGATTGGTCAAACACCACATTCTCCATACTAACTTGTGAGAAGCTGTTTTGCAGCCAGTGAAAGGGAAAGGAAGAAGTGAAAGGAACTTACGAGCGAAATTTTTTAATGTTATGGAGAAGATTGTTCTTCATCGTGGTAACTTTAATGATAATATAAATTAGTTCTATGGTCTCACGACAGAGTCACTTGGGTGGTGGTCGCGACGTTTCGACTGCTTACTGCTAGTCTTCTTCAGGCGATGGGTCGACTGTTCCCGGTGCAGCATTATACATGTATATCACGTTGGTCTGCTGTGTTTGGTGCGTTTAGATCCGGCCATTGTTTCCATTCACCATGTTTTCCTCAGGCATCCGCTGACTTGCCGCGCGCTTGTTTTGATGTTAAAATCACCATACAACACATTTTTTTCATTTTATTTTAATGCAACATTTACATTTCTTACAAAGAATGACAAAACATTACTTTACCTTAAATGCAGATTTACATACAAATGGGGTTAAACTAGAAGACAAGTGATAAAGATTTTTAATGCATACATCAAATTTAAAGTTACAACTGTAAAGTTATTATATCTTTGTGATTGCTGGTTGACAACAATTAAGGATATTCATATAAAGCAATTTTTATAGGAAAAAGAACTGGCCATCTGACATGAAAGTTTAGCGACAGCAATCTGCTGTATTGTCTGAATTTTATTGGAAAGTCGTAGAAAGAAGCTTTTGGAAGCTCAGTACACCCTTGCCTTTGCTTGTACAAAGATGTGGTATTTTGTTATGAGTACTGAATAGTTAAATCCTGCCGGTATTGAGATTTATCGAAAAAAACCGTAAAGTATATTACTTTGATTCAAAGAAAACGTTTCATGAGTCTTATGAAGCCACCATTCTTCTCAAGTGTATTCCAGAATGACTGCACTTCAGTGCAAAGGACGAACAAGTGGTTTATAGTTTGTTTCTCATTTTTGCACAAAGGGTAACAGTCACTTTCAGCTGTTGCATCGTGGTGTATGCTAAACTGAGTGGGACTGAGTCCGCTGTGTATAATTTTGTACTGAAACATGACGAGTTTGTCGTCTTTTGTAATTTTGAACGGTAGCTGGTATACCTTATCAAGGTTTTTGTCGGTAAAGCCTTTTATGGTGTGGTAGATACTGTTCCATCATTGTTGAAAAAACAATAACCCAGGGGAATCATACTAACACTGTCGAAAACCCCGTGACAAACTTCTCCACAAGTTTTACATTCTCAACGATCTTAGCAAATACATTTGAACCACCAAGTCCCCAGAGTAAAATTTTGAGACATGGCTTTGACGAAAAAACCGTACAACACATGCTTAGTGGCTCACTACACGTTTGCATGAGTTGTCTAGCCACAGTTTTATAATTTTTATCAGTTTCCATCGTGCTTTTGTGTATTGAGTACCCATTAGTTATTAGACAATGAAAAGAGAAGTCAAACCAAGAGCAAACTGAAACGCAGTGTTTAATGAACATTGGCCAGCCATCCCGTTGATGGCCTTGTGAGAGTATTGCTTTATCCTGGTCAACTGAAAGTAGCTTTATAAACGATAGGTGGAATGTCCCATATGCCGGCTACCGATCAGTTATGATTTGGAAGAACTCGACAAGCTTGGATCTAGTGAACTCAATGATGAAGAGGTAAGACAAGAAACGCTATTTGTGGGATTTGTCAGTGATGAAGAGGTCAAATTTTCTGCTGTCGAAGGTGGAGGTAAATGCTGTGAGACCTTAACAACAGCTAATTACGCGGGATGACGTAGTCAGCCAGCGTATAAAATTCGGTAGCGCATTCCTTTCGTCGTCTTGGGAGTCAAAAATTGCCTTATTTTTTTAACTTTCCCGTATCCCGAGCCCGTCCCGAAAAAATTGTGTGATTTTTATTGGCTGTAACTTCGAATCACGTGCACGTCAGGTTGGATTGCACCATGGATATCCATGATCGCACAATCAGCAAAAAAACATACTGCGTCAGCAATTTTAAACCGACACATCCCGCGTAAACGCCTTTAGGCGTCTTCTTGTTTTCCTTACTTCCGGTATCTGTTTGCGCAGTTAGAAAATTTGACTTAGTGGAAAGTGGTAGGGTTGATAATGTGGAAGTGTAATAAGGGTATGTTAAATCAACAATCATGCGCGCTAAGGCATCAGTGGTAGAAGGGATAAGACCCTGTTGCTACCAAAAAAAGTAAATAATAAAAAAAATAGAATAGAATCGCTGCGCTCCTTCGTTAGTATTTGTCGAATCCTTTATACTGCTTAGACCTCAACCAGCCCCAACCTGTGTGCCCTTATAATTTTGTTTTTATACAGATCCTTATAATTTTATGTTTTTATACAGATCCTTATAATTTTATGTTTTTATACAGATCCTTATAATTTTGTGTTTTTATACAGGCCCTTATAATTTTATGTTTTTATACAGGCCCTTATAATTTTGTGTTTTTATACAGACCCTTATAATTTTATGTTTTTATACATGCCCTTATAATTTTATGTTTTTATACAGGCCCTTATAATTTTATGTTTTTATACAGGCCCTTATAATTTTATGTTTTTATACATGTCCTTATAATTTTGTCTTTTTGTGCAGGCCCATCTAATTTTATGTTTCTATACATGCCCTTATGATTTTGTTTTTATACAGGCCCTTATAATTGTGTGTTTTCAGTCGCGAGGTGTGTGTATGTTTGTGTTTGTATGTTTATGTGTGTGTATGTTTGTGTTTGTATGTATGTGTTTGTATGTATGTGTTTGTTTGTGTCTATGTTTGTATGTTTGTGTTTGTATGTATGTACATACACACATACACACACCTCGCGACTGAAAACACAAATTCTCAATTACCACTCGCAGGTGAAGTACCAACCAACCGAAGATATGAAGATATTACAGAAAAGAATGTCTTCCATGTTTGAAAAACAGAAGCGTAAAGGTGGTATTATTGATGTAGAACAGGAGAAAAACAAATTTCTAATCGACATTACATCTCGTCAAGAAAACAGGGCTGAAGAGAATATTTTCTCCTCCGGATCCCAGACTACTTTCGTAACATTGAAATGCACTTCTGTGGTTCCAGTGTATAAACGAGGAAATGAATCGAATAATACTGTGCGTAAAGAAGAATCAGAGAGGAGTGATAAACGAAGGAAAGACGGATTTACCAGAAGTTCTCAATCCCCTGCCAGTACCTCCGGTGGGATACCCGGTGAACTTCCCGATGGGATCCCCCGTGGTAGTCACCGTGGGATTACTGGTGAACCCCTATCGGATTATCGCGGAAGCCGATCTTCATGTAATAGTGACAGTTCAAGACATGCTATCTCTAGGAAATCGGGAACAGAGCTTTCGCGAATAGCTGAAAAGACGAGGGGATTTGAACAGAATAGAATGAGAAACCGGGTTCCTAGAAATCCGAGAAGACCCAAAACCTCTGATGGAACGAAATCCGAAGACTCAGCGGCGAACATCTCAATTGGGAAAAAACAAAATGGTTTGGTTATCTGTGGTGATAATGGAGTCGAAGGTGTGCATATAGCAGGAATGAAAGCTGACGCGGAACTGAACGACAAACCGTGCACTTCATTCACTTCCCCAGGAAGTGTAAAATTAGTTTGTGTAAAGGAAGGATATGCCTCGGGAAATGTGGACGATGGTAGACCAAGATCAACCATAAGGAGTCGGGGGAAAGGAAGGGCGAAACAGAATAAAAACGACAGTTATCAGAGAACCAAAAATCCACCAAAACCTGAAAGTAAATTAATTGAGCAACAGACTGACGATACCAACACATCTTATGAGCCCAATGACAGTATTCAAGAAACGGCTGACCAAGGGAAAGCATATGAAAATTCCAAGGCAGTTAGACCTCCCCCTGGTTTCAGCAACGTAACAAGGAGTAAGGGGGGGTTTCAGAGTGGTACAAACGCTCCTCGACCTCCTCCCGGTGGGTTTGATAAACTCGCCTCTTCTCCCAAGCCCCGTCCTACTGGACTTAGTAACCAAGCTGAAGAACCAGGTTGATTTGCAGCCAATCAGTCACGCTTTAGGTTTGTAAGAGTTTGTAAAGTAATTGTTAATGTTCTAGGTGTTATAATAGTTTATGTTACAGTATTAAACTGGGGGTTTATGTTACAGTATTAAACTGGTTTTTAATAAGACTGCTATTATACAGTCGATCGAACTTTTTTCAACGGCCACCTCTACACCAAGGCCGCTGTTGTCGGTCCCAGAAGACGGTCCTTATATTCACTCTAATTTTAACCTCTCTGCAACGGTCACCTCTCTACAACAGCAACGGGCTTTAAATTGGGCCTTAACTGCCAAACTGAACCTCTCAACAACGACCTCTTGATGAACAACTTCTATTCTGCGATCCGCAACACCACAGGACACGAAAAACGCTGCACTACCTTGCCTTATTCGTTTGGTTTCCTTACATAACATTTTTCTTCTGAACAGTAACTTCATGTTTGTCATTTTATAAGCCACATCCCACAACTCTACCATTTTCCATCACCTGGACACTCATAATGTGGGAACCCAGAGCTCATCTGCTACCCGAGCCATGCCGGTGAGGCCTAATAAGGCCAACAGCTGTCCATGGCTGCTGGCTTTTGAGCTCAATTTTTTCATCTTTTTTTTTTTTGGTAGCAACAGGGTTTTGTCCCTTCTACCACTGTCGCCTCAGTGCACATATGTGTGGCTTCAACTTACCCTTATTACATTTTGACGTTGTCATTTCAAGCCACATCCCACAACCCTACCAATTTTCATCACCTTGACATTCATAATGTGGGAACCCAGAGCTCATCTGCTACCCGTGCCATGCTGATGAGGCCTAACAAGGCCGAAACGGCTGTCGATGGCTGCTGGCTTTTGAGCTCAATTTTTCTAGTCTTCATTTTTTTTTGGGGGGGTAGGAATAGGGTCTTATCTTTTCTATCACTGTCGCCTTAGTGCGCATGTGTGGCTTTAATATGCCCTTACTACACTTTTACTTTGTCATTTTAAGCCACATCCCACAACCCTACCATTTTCCATCACTTTGATATTCTTGTAAACAGTTGATTTGGAACACTTTTCTTTAGACTGTTGTTACAAACAAAAGATATATTTTTCTGTTTGTAGCTATCCTTGTGTATTTTACGAAACAAACAAACAAAAGTACTCGGCAAAGCGGCGTCGTGCTTTCATTTGTTTCTCGATATTTGGATATCGCAATCAAACCCTCGCACTCCTTTTTTTATATAGTACGTATTTGTCTCGGGGAGTAAAATGTTTATAAGACTTGAAACCACGTTGTCTTCAATATGATGTTAGCGGTAGTGAATGGGATTAAAAGTTGGACAAAAATAACGGAACTCAGGTACTGACGTTGGGAGAGGAAGAGTTGAAAGTTCAACCCATACTTTAGGCTTAAGATAGACTTCAAGCTCTGCCTCTGCAGAGTCCAGGAGTAGGACGTAGCGGCTCGTGGTAATACGGTTTTGCGTCAGATTTGGTGTGGTTTTTTTGTTTGAAAGTACGGTACTGTGGTTTTGCAAAATTAAGCAATTTTAGAGGTCGCTGTACTCGGTGAAACATGCATGCGTTCGTTTTCACTGACTCGGTTCCCACAGCTTCTGGTTGTCTTGTGTTAAGTGTAATATTTTTAAATTCAATGTTTTCACTTTTGTTCTTGCGGTGTTGCAGTATTTGCAACACCCCCCCCTCCCCAACGCATTGCATCCCCCTCAAGTTACAGCCTTGTGTACTCAAGTAAATGAGTACAGTAAGTTTTAAGAACTGGATGATAACTTTAGGGATGATTGAGTTCTCTCTTCTCCGAGCTGGAATGGTTCACAGATCATGCCAACAGATTTTAAAAACCGTAACATGGTGCAAATTTTTATTTATTAGCAAGGAAAGGATCGCCGAAAGCAAGACTAACATATTTGTTTAGCAGTCGGC
>OX453277.1:31027093-31142093 GCA_949710005.1 Ricordea florida
ATTTTAGAACTTACGAAATTTGGTCAAGTCGCATGTAAACGCAAAACTCTTTCCTTTCGATCTAACAAGTAATGGACGTACCGAGGACTACTATTCTGTTTCCAGACGAAGGTGATTCCAGATTCTATCATTTTCATGCGGTTACTATCCATAGGTGTCCATTTTAGTTCTTTTTTCTGTCTTTGGGCTAATTTCGCTTATATTTAAGATAATCACGCTACCACTGAAATTTCTCTGTAGCGCCATCAAGAGGGTCTGAACGGGTTTTGATATTTGGTGTTATTTTCCCATAATTTTTAGTGTTTTGTATAGTATTTGTATAGTATTTGGCAAAAGTACCAGTTCAACCAGCCTGCACACTTCATTATCTCAGCAATGTTAAGTCCTTTAGCTTTAAAAAAGGATGTTGAAGCAGCTCGGCTACTGTGAGCTGAGTATATGCTAATATCAATACCTGCTGATTCTAGGACAACTTTGACCCACCTAGAGATAGTGTCCTTAGATATTGGTCTAAATGGCTTAATAAAGCTTAAGAGAAGCTGAGAATGTTTTCCCCTCAATGACGTTGTCCTATGAAGATACTCTCGGAGATGTTCAACCACACAGAGCTTCTTTTCATCCTTGAAAGCCAGTAGGTCTAAGGGAGCCAAATGTCTTCCTGGTTTAGACTGTTTTAGTTTCTCACAGACAGTTATTCGGTATTTGTCTTCAAGGTCTTGAATGTGGTTTACATCAAACTTGTGTAGGGTTTGTCCTCGCTGTCCAGTTGTAAGACATAGCAGCATGGTCAATTTTAATGTGAGTTGCTTCAGAGTTAATGAATTTGGTTGGTCAAATGTTTTCAGGTAGTTCAACACAATAGTAACATCCCAAATCTCTGAATATTTGGGTAGGGCTGGTCTCAATTAAAAAATTCCTTTCATGAAACGTGTAACTAGGGAAAGTTCCCCAAATTTCTTTCCATCTTCTAGGAATAGTGTGGAGGAAAGTGCAGAACGAGCTGTATTTATAGCACTGTAATCTAAACCTGACTGGTATAACAACAACAGAAATTCAATAGCATTATTTATTCCAGGCTGAAACACATCCAGTTTCTTCTCTGCACAATATTTTTCCCATTTCCCCAGGTAGGTCTGATACTGCTTTCAAGTTCCTTTCCTCCATGAAGCCAGGAGCACATCCTTTGCACTGGAGGATAATTGGTATTTATCTAGTCCCTTCCTGATAAGAGACAGACCAGTTTGTACCAAATTGGGTATTTTGCTCAGTGCTGCTGGAATTACACTGAAGGGTGGAAATGCATAAAAGTTGAGCTGACACCACTGAAGGCTAAGTGCATCTATAGCATAAGCACTAGGGTCTGGTCTGAAAGACATATTTTGGAAACTGATAGTTTATTCTCGAGGCAACCAGGTCAATGTCAGGCCTGAAATTTAGTTTGCTTAAAGCATACACTAGGGATTAGTTATCAAGTTTCCATTCAGACTCCCTTTGATTGCGTCGTGACTCAAAGTCTGCAACAAGGTTTTGTTTGCCTGGATATGAGCTACACTAAGCCACATATTTCTAGCTATGCACCATTCCCAGATTTATTTTGCCAGAAAATACATTTTTCAGAGTGACTGGTTCCCATGTGATTAACAATATTGACAGCAGTGGTGTTATCACACATAACTCTGCTGTGGGTGTGATCCTTATCTTTTGCAAATGTCGTAAGTCCTAGAAAAATTACCAACATCTCTAGGTAGTTTATGTGGTGGTTTGATTCCAAATAGGTCCAGTTGCCTCCTGAAGATACACCTTCACATTCTGCCCCCCAACCTAAGCCCGAGGCATCTGTAGTGATCTGGCACGGGGTTTGAGCATGTGCTATGAGATTATATGCACTTTCTACATTTTTCACCCACCGCTGTAGTTCAGATTTAGCTGGTTGTGACAAGGACATGCAAGCATCAAAGTCACCCTTTGCCACCTTCAGTGCAAGGGTCTTATATCTCTCTAAATGTCTGTAATACAGAGGTCCAAACATTATTCCTGGGAAACTGGCTACTAACTTGCCAATGAGGCTTGCTACACTTCTTATAGTTGAGGAAGGGCATTTAAGTAATTCACTTCAAGCATTTTTTTTTTTTACATTAGTAGCTTTGTCTCTGGTAAGTTGAATTGTCACGGTCACAGAGTCAATGACAAACCCCAGAATAACAAGTCTCTGGCTTGGATCCAGGGAGGATTTTGCAGGATGTACTATCAAGCCCAATATTGGTCAAGTACAACTGTTGTGCCAATAGCATTATGAACGTACTGCTCATAGGTTTGACCTTGTAACTACAAGTCATCCAAGTGAGCGACAGATATGTGGCCCTTCTTGTGCAAATGTGCTAGAGGGGGTTTAAGTATTTTGGTAAACTTTCTAGGGGCACAGGACAGACCATTTGGGAGACATGTGAATTCATACAGTTACTCTTCCCATTTGAATCTCAAGAATTTCCTGTCTGCCTGTCTGATAGGGATGGAATAATAGGCACCTTTCATATCAATTGATGCCATGAAACAGTCTTTGATGACTAATTTATTACTGCATGGAAAGAGTCCATTTTAAAATGATGGTAAGCCACTGTTTCATTAAACTTTTTCAAATTAAGTATGAGTCTAAATGATCCGTCTTTCTTAGGACGTAAAAAGATATTTGATACAATTTGTCCTGGTGTGTATGTTGCTTTAGATATCACACCCTTCTGGAACAATTTACATATCTCTTCCTTGACAACAGGAAGTTCCTTTTTTGAAAACGTCTGGGTAGGTAATCTTTGTTGAACAGGTGTGGTAGTGTATTTAAAATGGCACTCCCTAGGATATCAGACATAACTGCTTTATCATTTGTGAGGGTTACCATGTTGCAAAATTTGCGGCTACTTAGCCAGCTGTAAATGTTTCACATGAAGTTTTCAAGTAATTCAAGACAACAGGTAGGAACTCAGAGAACAAACTCACTGAATTATTCATCTCTGTTAGCTTTGCCATTATGGCTTGTCGTTCTCCTGTGGCTTTTTCCTTTTGAAATTTTTGTGCTGACCCAAATAATCTTTCCTGGGTCCTTTATTGTGGCGGGGGTTGTGACCTGAAAGATGCTGGTTTCCTTTAAAAGAGGTCCTGTTGGAGGGGTGTGCCAAGGAGAGACTAATCTTGCTAGCTTCTCTAGCATCTCTTAGGTTCTTGGCTAGGTCATCACCAAACAAGTACTGACTGTTTGTCATTACGTCTGTAGAACATATGGCTGAGTATTCTGGTTTTAGTGCTGGTCGTATCTGGTCCCGTCGAAACTGGGACAACTGTGCATTAAGATGGCCCAACATAGCGATGGAATCTACAGAATGTGTAATCATTTGTGAGCTTGTTTGACCCGGTTGCTGTACCAGAATATTTGCTGTTTGCAAAATGGCAAAGGTGATTTTGCGGACAAATTGTTGTATATTTGACAGGAAAAGATCCGTCCTTCTTTTCCTGGAGTTCAACTGCGTCCATATTTCAGGGTTGACCTTCGTACCCTTCATATCCTCGCAGTTACCAGGCCGGTTGTATTTATTGAGCAGGGATTTGACTTTTTCTTGGGAAAGTTTTCTGCCCCATCGCCTTAAAGCAATATCAGCCAGTTGTTGCTGAATCTTTTCGCCAGTGGCATCGTCATCCTCAAATGTGTTAGCGAGATCCTGGAGTAGTTTTATCTCTGGATCGTTTTCCCGCGCTTTTGGGTCGGTGACCTGAGCTGACTCGGTGAGGAGTTTCACATCCTCTTCATCATCGATACTGTCATTAACATAAAGGCTGACTTCGTCATCACTTAGCTCGTGGCGTGGCCGTTTCGTTCCTTGTGTTTTTTTTCCCGTCGTGGGAATCAGGCTCACCGAGTATTAGTGACCTTCTTTTCTTGCCCGGTGGGCGTTCGTCATGTAATGACCTTGTATCGGTTTGTTGGCATAATGTAGCCAAAAGGCTCGCCATTTGACTCATGTTCCTGTTTATGTCAGCTAGTGATAGCGCCATGTCTCTGTCTTTATCCAGAGATGAATTGCCGTTAGCGACAGGAAGATCGTCAGAAATGGCGCCATCGTGTTCTGAGCTTTGATCGCTCATCTCGAAGATTTATACTTGAACTGCAAAAAATATAGGGTTACTGATTGTGATGTACACTTACCTTCTAATTCAGCGTACGATAGAAGGAAGATAGGAATAAAATGATAGGAAAACCACCGATTTCCAGTAAAACACTCACCAACAATGTTGACCTTCCAGCGAAGCGCCAAGCACTGACCAGCTATGCGCATGCGCACATCTCATGTTACTCTGTAGTGACGTAGACTGATGACAGGATAGAATTTACGGCTTATTCAAACGAGTTATTTATTTATTTATTTTTATATTTTTGCCACACAAAAAAAATATTAAAAAGAAAGGAAAAAAGCTTAAATGTGCAGCACATGAAGAGCTACAACAATAGATGACAACTGTATGAGAGTAAATCTTTAGATTTTTGTGATAGACGAAGTGGCAAGTAGCTTGTAAAAAGCTGGTGCCTCAGGTAAAAATCAATAAGCTCCTCGTCAACGTATGTTGTACCAAGGTAAAAAGCGAAACTGAAGTTTCGAGCGTTAAAAAAGCTAGTTACTATAACTGATTTTCTTCTGCAGATGACGTTTCTCTTTACAGTGCGTTTCACAAAACATTTGACGAACGGGTTCCGGAGCTCGTTTAAAATTCCCAAAGTTTGCTATGAACTTGGAAATTATATGACGTAAGTTGTCAATCAAATCGCGAACTTGAAAACGAAGTTGCGAATTTTACCTGCAGCTAAGTTCGAAACTTGGCAGGGGAAGTTCGATTATGCTTGATAGCCGGCGCCGTCATTGTCATTATTCCAGTTCTCGTCTTATTTTCGATTATGGCAGACTTGTCGAATTGGATGGCTACGTTTAGGGTGTTGGGGATTTCTCTATTGCAGCCAACACAATTGATGAATCTCGATATCCTAATAAATTTCCCGCTCGCTAGACGCATAAACCACACTTGATATTGTTTCCTTCAGATTTTGTCACAAGGCTCACTTTACTCACAACACGCGTTACTCTTTGATTACAATAAAGGATTTCACGGATTAATTGTAATGAGCCTACTCCTATTGGTTGTACGCGATCTTCTATTTCCGATCCCCGTCACTTTGAGCTAATTGACTGACGTTCAATTATACAGAAATGAAACCGCTTCCGGTCTGCGATTACAATTAAATAATCAAGATAAAACAGAAACAAAAATAGGCAAATGGCACTAACTCCAACAAGGGGAACAAGTTGAGATTGCCTTCCCTTGCAATGTGAACGGATTCATTTGTAATCATGTGGCCTACCCAATTGCACCGAGTGGCACAAACTTCGCTCGCAACAAACTTTGCGACTACTCAACGAAGTTCGGCTTGAAATTCGCTAAGAAGTTCGTGATTTGATTGACAACTACGTCATGACATATCCAAGTTCGTAGCGAACTTAAGGAATTTCAACCGAACTCCGGAACTCGTTCGTCAAAGGTTTTGTGAGACACACTGTCACAAGCAAGGTTGAGCCGCCTGCTTCGCTCCTATTCTAGTCAAGGGTCGAAATTGTGGAATTGTGAGCCCTCAAAACTGTGGAATTACCGTAAAAAGAACTTTTGAAAAGAATACGCAAATCTACCTCCTTGAGATTCTAAAAACCTCTGCCGACTACCTTTCTCAATCTGTAATTATCCACAAACTAGCCAAAGTTTCCAAATTTATGAATGCACGTCTGTGTGTGTTCATGTAATGTGTTTGAGCTGAGATTTGTAAAATAAATGTTTGCACTGCCCGCTGCGAGTAGCCCTGCTAGATGCGAGTAGTATTTATCTTTGTAAAATTTGAAACATCTGTTAATCTTTGTTGTTGTTATTGTTGTTAATCTTTGTTGTTGTTATTGTTGTTAATCTTTGTTGTTGTTATTGTTGTTAATCTTTGTTGTTGTTATTGTTGTTAATCTTTGTTGTTGTTATTGTTGTTAATCTTTGTTGTTGTTATTGTTGTCGTCAAGAGCTGGCGCAGCCTCTCCGGGCAGATCATTTGCGTACGCACATATTATACTCATACCTCCGCTGGGTAACTTTTTCCATCCATCGTGTGCTCGGATCCCTTGTCTTTTACTGAGCCCCAGTGAAAGTGAAATTGAAGGGAGCTGAATGTTCCATTGAGTCCACCGCCACTGACTTCATACGCAACATTGGTAGCGGGAAGATTGATTTTCAACGAGTCGCCCGTGTTGAAAATAGTGAGGTTGACTTGTTCGGCGTAATTATATTTACTAAACGTAAAATTAGCGATTTCCTCGGTTTTCACGTCGGCGGTCTTGATGTCTATTGGCGACTGCCTGTTCTTGCCATCCTTGTTGCAATCACCGCCCCACTTTGATGGACCTGAAGGAGTTAAGAATTTCAATCTTATTAAGGCTACCTTTTCATCATACCGAATAGCACCTGTGTCGGAAGTTGATCAAAAAGCTCATCTTAGTGGGGTGGGGTGGGTAGGGGTACAATATACATTTATGAACATGTTCCCTTAATCTTTTTTTTTCATTTTCTCCCTTGTTCCCTAATGCTAAAACCTCTTGTTTCCTCAAATGCTTTTTTCCCATTCTCCCATGCTCCCTAGTTTCCTTTCTGATTGGCTCGCTATCTCGGATTATCAGCCGATAATCACCTCGACGAACAAAATGGCTGCCAGTCGTTCGCGGGTTTTTGATGAAATAAATTTTTTTCGTGTTTTACAATGCTTTTTCTTTTCCTTTTTTGAAATAATCACCTGTGTATTTATACTAAAACAATTATTCGCCTCAGGCTCAGTGATTCTCGGTGAATATTCACCGATAATCACTTCGCCTTCGGCGAACAATTGTTTTAAAATATCCCCTGTTCAATACAGCGATTGATAAGTAACATAAGTGATTAGATTGACAAGTTGTCTTGGTTACTGCCCTCTGGTGACAATACGTTTTGTCCGGTGGGGTGTCTTCGGGAGTCCATTATTAATATTTCCTAGTGATAGAGCTGTGTGATAAACAATAAAATGAAAAACCGTACCGTCTGAAGCGTTCACGTCGTAGCTGTATGTTCCACCTAAACGAAAAAGAAAGAGAAAAGGTATGACGAATACGTTCAAGAGTAAAGAGAAGTTTGATATGGTAAACAAACGACTTTGCAGTGTGAGTCATAGCGCCCGAAAACGTCCCGAAACGTGCCGAGATATTTCGGTACTTTCAACGGAAACGCCCGCCAAATTCGATTATTTCGGTTAGATTTTTCAAATTAGAAATGCACGTGTTTCACCCTTCAAGTTCCAGTAGTGACCACTATCTAACTTTTCATTACAATATTCTCTGTTCATCAACCATTGATGTTATGAGAATAACGGAAATGATCACCAAATAAGAGTAGTATTGATATTTAAACAAATTTTCCTCACTAATATATGTGCACAGTTTGGAGTTTACAAGCTCTGTTTCGTGTCGGTTCGTCGCAGGAAAAGCTCTTAACATGATATATATACTTGGGCCCGATTCAGACGCTGTACTTTTCATGAGCCGAACTAAATTCGAATTTGGACCCACTCAAATTAACAAAGTACGCCAGTTGATTCAGAGCTCGAACTTAATTAGCCGTTCCTAATACAGTTGCAGGAAAACTAATAAATAAATGTCTGGATAAATGTCTGGTCTCTATTAACAAAATTCTCTCAGAATTGGCACTACTGATTTACATTTTCCATAGCGATGGTTTTCATTACATTGAACAAGAAACAAATCGTGTACAGTTTGACATGTGCTCTACTTTGCCATTACGTAGAGTTGTATAGAGGATATGTCAAGGAGAGCCATCTACTTTATGTTCGAGTGACAAGAATATCCTATTGTTCTTGCCGCTCGAACAAATTGAGGCTACGTTCACACTTGGTGCCCGAGCACGTTGCCCAAGTACGATTCTTGATGGGTACACCTTTTTTCAAGTACCTACGCCAGAATTCGGGCTCAGCACAAGGTCTCCACCTTGTACTCCGTGTCTTAACTGAGCACTGATTCCTTGTGTGCACACGTTTTTCCCAGTGTCTGAACACAGCACCATTTCGTGCCGGTGCCTGGGCACTGGTGCTCAGGCACCAAGTGTGAACGCAGCGTAAGACGTTCGTTGGCAGCTTTTTACAGGCATCGATACCCTCAATAGTAAGGATACGGAAAATACGTCAGTGCGGTCCCGGATGTAGTTTCGTATGAATTTTACGAATGGTGTAATTCCCAGTAAAACACTCACGTCTACTACAATAAACAAGAGTACTATGTGACACCGTCGAACTGCGCTTACAGCTGAAGGACTTCCCCATTTCTTTAACTGGGTCCTTGCAGGAGCCCAGATTGATTAACGATTTATACCGCAAGGTATTGAATTTCTGCTGGTTAATTTTCGAGAGATTTTTTTCTCGCGGGGCGCGAAGATATGAATTTTATTTTTGAGTGGTGAAAACAATATTTTACGAGCGAGCGCAGCGAGCGATTAAAATGTTTTTAACACGAGAAAATAAAATTCATATCTTTAAGCCACTGTGTAATGTTCTTTTTACTATATGGATGGGGAAATTTTGTTAGGACGCGCGCGTACATCCGTGACATTTGGTAAATAACTTTCATATCTTCACTGAGTGAAAATATGGAAAATACGAATGTTTTAGTTTCCGGTAAAACACTATTATCCATATAATAAGTAACATTATGGTACCACCGAGTAGTCAAAAGTTATGAGTGAAGAAGGATTATTACCTGCACCCAACGCGAGAGTTGCACCAGCAACACAGACAAACATTGTCAAAAGAATTCGCTTCATTGTACAACGGTGTTCTTGGTCTTTTTACCTTCAAAAGAAAAGAAAACGAAACAAAAGGAAAAAACAGACAGTTAAACCAAGTTGAAAACGTGCATAAATTTAAAGGTTTCTGTTTGTGTGAATCAAGCCTATGTCCACACTATATAACCGCATAGCTCCCAAAACAGTATTTCGTGTGTGAAGAAAAGGCCGGGCTATGGTTTTTGCGTCGGCGCAAGTGCTATCCGGTATTAGTATAAATCTAGTAGCATTCTATCACAAATGCCGCGCTCTGATTGGCTGCGCTACCTACTATCTATTCTATGATAGATAGTGAGTAGCGTAATGGCGGCCGCTTCTTCACATTTCTGAAGTGTCCGTGAGGAAGATTTATACAGTTTACTGGTCGAGACTGTTCCAGAAAAGACAAAGTTTTGAACGACTAGTAGATTTATACTAAAACAATTAGATTATTCGCTCTCGATTTCTCTGCGTGATAGTTGACTCGGGCTGCGCCCTCGTCAACTATCACGCGATAGAAATCTCGAGCTCATAATCTAATTGTTTAATAGTGTAGATGCAGCCTAAACCTTGAAAGGGCTCAGAGCTGTTTTGTGCAACCTTTATCGGCCGAGGCATTTCCGGTTTATTCAGGGGTCCAAAGTATTGAGTGAATTCCTCAAAGTATTTCGCTTAATTCTGGGATTGCTGGCCTTATTAATGCAAAAATGTTTCTCGTGCCCCCCTTCCCTCAATGTGATCAAATCTAAGGCCCGATTCAGACGCCGTACTTTTTATGAGCCGAACTAAATTCCTATTTGGACCCAAAGTCGAAATTCCCGGTCAAGCCAGGCGAAAAGAACGCCTGACTTCCATATTCCACTGAAACTTCCATTTTAATACCCTACTTTACAGAGATCAGCTACCATCTGTCATTTTTAATTTAAACAATTGTTTTGACAATTGCATTTCAAGCGATAATATATTCTCCCGGGGGAGGGGCGGGGGTACTAGGAATTTTTGGGTGGTGGTGTGCCGCTGGGACCCCTCAGCCTATACTAGACCTATTTTATCGGCATTTTGCTACCCTATCCTAGACTTAACTCCCCAAACCCCTCCCTATACTAGAGGCAAAATCCGGGGAAAAGTTTCCTATTCCAAAAGTCCTAATTTTGAACACGAATTTTCGATATTCAACCCCGTATTCAACGTCGTCGCCTCGTCTGTCAGTCTTCAGTCACATGCTGGGCTGTGCCAAGCTCGCACGTACGCATAATGAAAAACAATGAACTATTCAATTTTAGCCAGTATTAAAACCACCGATCTGAGTCAGAATCCCGATAGTCAGTTGACAATTAATAATATCCAGTACTGCTTTCAATTATATTATAGCCGTCCATTCCGGGCACCTATCGACGCTTTCTTGAATTCAAGAGCGAATTGAATTCGAATTGAGTTGTGATCTTATTATTTTGGGTGGAAATTTTCGGTTTACCTAGTCTAGACTAAAATCGTCAACCAACTGATCAGTTTTCTGGAAAATAATACCCTATTCTGTGGATCCAAACTTTGTGATTTCTATACCCTATCCCAGAATAAACTGCTTTAAACTTGCCCTTCACAGCGGCACATACCTATATAGCCCATTTATAGCTGTACCCTCCCCCCGGATATTCTAATAAGCCAGCTCTAACTTTTTCAGCAAACTGAAGTAACCTGCTTTTTTGTGAATATTAAATTCAATAAAATTTGTGTAAACTGTAAACGGACGCTTGACTTTCTCGTGTGTGTTTTCTACAGCATTCACTATTCATAAGTGAATCGTGTTATCAAGTGCAATCTGATGGAATATTTTGAATTCTCTTCGGCCATGCGGCAGGAATAGGCTGAAGTTTATCTTGCCGAAAACGTAAGTTAATGCAGCACTGAGAAACGTTAGGAAGCGGGTTTCTCCAATACATACTTAAGTGTTCAACGTGGCCACATACAGGGTTTCATGTTTACTCTAGTGATATGGGCCGCGCATTTTTTATGGTAAGTTTTATAAGTTCCAAGTTTTACCGCAGAATTCCGAAGGTAACGGTTCCCTGAAAGAAACGTTAATTCGTTATCTTCCTATTGAACCCCGAAAGGAGCGGCCGTTCGAAGATTACCAATCAACTACCGTTAAAAGCCGTATTATGTTTGATACCTAACGTTTCAAGCAGCACAGATCTGGATCGATGTACGTCAATGCGATTTTAGTGGCTTAACGTAACAAGGGACTGGAACGAAAAGAGTGTCTCCAAGGAGGAGGACCGGAAATCCCTTGCTTTCTTTAAAAGTTTTTGAAACAAGGCCTTCCAGAATTGAAGAAGAAGTCTCTACTGAAAAGAGAAACTCTCTGATCTCAAGCGCAATGCGTATGTAACAGCCTGACTGCAGGACTGAACGACGTGAAGAGTTATTTGTGATTTGATTTCAAACTTAACTGAACCTTTGTTGAAACGATGTGTAAGTGATCCAGTAACTAGTTATATTACGATATAGTGCAACCATCACTATCGTCCTACAGTACCAACATTTTGGGCCTCTTTTGCTTCTAAGGTCTGCTTTGTTTACGTGGGTAGTGAGTAACATACATTAAACGTACTTATTTTGAACATACTTATTTTTCAAGGGGGAAAGGTGCAATGAGTTTATCCCTATGTGAAGCGCCAACCCAACGGCCAGACCACAACACCGGGAACTACGTCCCTTCCCGCACATTGGGGTGTTTCAGAAAATTGTAGCAATGATAACTGCTTGCTCTGGGAATCATGTCTGTAATAAACTTGAAATGCGTCTCGACTCGTCTCGCAAACTATTTTGAGTGAAATAAAAACTGATTACCAACCAAGCGTACTTTTTTTTAACAACCTGTATTTCAGATAATGAACAGTTTTCTTGGGTATACACTGATGGGATTCGTACTTCGCGAGGCCGGAGGGAAACTAGAATTTTAAGATTTATTTTAAAATAACAGATGCGTCTTGATATCAAGAAATGAAAGGTATGCTAAAAATTAGGTATAACTCAATCTCGAGTGTCACTAACCGCTTTAGATCACATCGATTGTCATTTACACCATGAAAAACAATTTGCTTACATGTTTTGAAATCAAAGATAATACATGTTTGGTATCCCACTGTGTCCGTTATACATTTCCACGGTGTTTGAATCCATCTGGCAAAAATGATCCAACGCTGAAAGCGCGTGATTCTAGGGTAATCATGTCAGTCGAGTTTTCAGTCAAAGTTTAAGTTTCGGAAGTTGTTATTTTCTAGTCTGGCGCCAACGACATTACGCAATACGTGCAAAAAATCGGCCAGCTTCTGCAAGGAAAGATGTAGGGCTTCATATCTAGTCAAATTTTTGTGGTTTATGAGCATGTTTCATAGTCCACCGCGCTTGACGCACCAAACCAACCAAGGGAATCCGGGAATTTAGGGCGCGCTTAGCTCTCCCTGGGATTTTAGCGTTGCTTGCCCTATTAAAACGATCTAATTTAAGTATTTTCTTTATATGGTAAGGTATTCCACAAATTGACGAGCTCTAACTTAACCACACGTACAAGGTCATGATGGTCATTGGCGTCCCGTCCCGGCAAGGGGGACGAAATATAAGAACTATAGGGTGGGAGTGCGAGACGTCCTTCTTAATTTTACACTATTTCGGCACAAACGCATGTGATTTTTGTTATCCTATTTCTAATCTGAACCAAAGTCCACACTTTATTTCAGGCCTACATGATTCTTATCAAGCTTAAGATTATAATTCTCGTTAAACACGTGACAAACCAGAAACCACAATGTCAAACATAGAACAATCGCGTCCGCTCAAACTCATAGGAAACATGCCTGATTTCAGAACATTTCCCAAATTAATGCAGAAAACCCTGACCCAATTTCAGATCAAAAGCAGTAATGCCCGTTCGCAGAGCAAAAATGGTAAAAAACACTACCCTAAGTACTGCATACACTTGTCCAACGTATTTGAACGATTCCTCCCCCCCTTTCAACCTGAGGGCTCATCTCTCTGTAACCAATTTGAATAGAAGATGCGCTACTTGCTCTCGACACAAGATAACAACCTTTCGTTCACAAATATTTAACTTTCTTTTGCTTTCATCGAGAAAGATTTCATTTCCGTAAGGAAGTTGTAACAGCGTTAGTTGACATTCTATCCAAGCTTGTGCCCAGCATGGTGTGTCGAGACATTCGCATGATACGTCAAGTATGGCAACAATGATGTCTCCCTTTGTGTTCGATTCCTCGTCATCCGTTAAATTAATTCGGCGCGACCAAGTTTTCCTGTTCGCTTTCTTATTGCGCAATTATAACAATATTTAGCCCTGTTCTAAACGATATATTCCAGAAGTACATCACATGTACCAGAAGTGCAAAATATCTAATTTATCTCATAAGATCTGACTTGTGGTAGACAACAACAAATTCATGTTGTGCAAGAATAAGTACCACTCAATTGATTAGTTTGAAGTGTCACTTAGTAAGCAAGAAAAGAGAAAAATAATTTAGGATGAGAACCACAGTAACGCATTTCGGAATGAAACACATGAAATATGGTACATATTAATCTGTATTCTATTGTATTTATAAGCTTTGGCTTGTCTTTGAGTCACCGCGACAATAAGCGGATTAATAAAGGCGCCCATAATACGATTTAATTATTCATGCAACCAAGAATGGAATAGAGCGACTGCGAAGGTCTAGCTAGCTTCAAAGATTCGATAAGCAGTCTTGGATCAGTTCATCGGTTATTCAAGGTTTGACTGGATTTGTCTGTTGTAGTACAGGCATCATTGACAGAATGCACCTTGGATGCGCAGGGCCCTTTTCGACGCATGTGAAAGAAAACATTCAGTTTATTGATAAACAGTGCTACTAAAACCAGACCCTTTTCCCCGCAAAAAGCGACGCTTGATTGTAGGCTGATACAACTAAAGCCTCGTACTCTGTGAAGAAACGAACTTAGGAAGGAACCACCTTTAAGATCGGTCTATCACTCAGTCGGTGCAGTCATTAAGAACGAAAAACCTGGCGTTCTTTCGGAAAATACACTAACAATAACTAACAATTGTATTCTTTAAATATCAGTTTGGCAGAGTCAAAAGATTGTCGAGCGACTTACCTTAGTGGCCTTGAGTACGGCGCTCAAATCTGTAGCGTCCTTCACTACCAGCTTCTGAGTGTAGTTAACCGACTCAAGGATTTTATATATTGTTGGACACGTGACTTAAGTGTGACATTCACAACGAATGGAAGTACAGAATACCTGCTGTGATGCTCCGTTATTGCTTTGGAATCGCTCTCCTCCTCAGCACATGGTTAAAAGCATCAAGATTTCTGCTTGATGCACTCTTTATAACTTGATTGTCGTCATAATCATGACTTTCTCTTATCAACTGTCCGTAAAACAGTAAGAGTTAAAACACTGCACGCGAACGTAGCGTGATTGAATTACGTAAGAAATGGAACAGACCCCGAGACTACGCTGTCGACCCTTGGAGCAGGCGGAAGATTCAATCTTTTCGTTGGATACCATTCAGTAGAATGGCCATTGTTTACATTTATTGTTTTCTTTATCATCTGAGCGGAACCCAGTCAGTGAAGTGTTACAAGCCTGGGGGGGTGGGGGTGGGGTACTTTGGGAATTTCTGGGTGGAGATGGGCCCCTGGAACCCTTAGCCTATGCCAGAGCTGGTTCAGCTGAATATTGCTACTCTATACTAGAGTAGACCCCCTAAAGCACTCCTATCCTTGAGTAGCCGTTTTTCACAGTCTAGCCAAAACAAAACCTTATACTACAATCGTTTCTCTCTCCTAAAAAAATGATTTATTTCTACTCGTTCAATTTTTTTTTTATTTTTGAGTGGCAATTCCTGGTTTCCTTAATCTTGATGAAATCTTCAACCGACTGGTCAATTTCGTGAAAAATGATAACCTATTCTAGACCCAAACGCTCTGATTTATATATCCTATGCTAGAGTAAACTGCTTGAAAACCATACCCTTCACAGCGGCACATACCTACATAGCCCATATATGGCGGTACCCCCCCGGGGTTACAAGAAAGGCTAAATTCTTGTTTTATGACATTCGGCACTTTAAATTTCAATTGCGAAGTGAAACCATTTGAATGACCCGTGGTAGGGTCTCTTCTGCAGGTATAAAGAGCATGTGATCATATCCAAAGAACAGTGAAACGTTTGGACTGAAGTCCTCGAGGCAACCCCCGGGGCAAAAGGAGGGTAGATGAATAGGATGTTAATCATGGGTATCATGCTAATGTGAAACAAAACTTACCGACATTGTTACAAAGGGAAAAAGATCCAGCAAAAGGCGATGATTTATTACTGAGGAATTTGGCCTATTTCATGCAATATGGCTCTGTTCCAGTGGTTAGTTTCTGAGAGGATTGCTGTACAAGTCTCTCAACACTCTCCCAGTTTATAAACAAATAACGATGAACCAAAGAAAGAGGATTCATATCACCGATTAGAGGTTTTAGTTACTATATGCGCTACATCACGAGTTGTACGCCCTGTGCCCATTCAACTTTGAACACCCGGCAAATTGTGGTTTCATTGATTCACTTTTGTTTTAGAGCTGAGGGGCCAATGATTTTGCCGTTAGCTTTGAATTCCTTCTCGTCTTATCCGGAGTGTTAAAATTTGCATAGGAGTTAGTTGATACGCCACGCGAAGACGAACTGACTGCATGGATACACCTAACCTAAATTATTACTCATTTATCATTTTCAAGATTATTATTATCATGTTATCATTATATATCATTATCATCGTCATCATCATCGTCATCATCATCATTATCATCATCATTATCATTATCACCATCATCATCATCATTATCATAATCATCATTATCACCATCATTATCATCATCATTATCATTATCATCACCATCACCATCACCATCATTATTATTATTTGTTTCATCATTATTATTATTATCCTTATAAGTTAGGGACCCGAACCCAATTCAGATTAACGTTTACTCAGCTGAATTGGACGGAACAGTTTTGTAACTGATGTTACATTCAATCCGAAATTAGGTGCTGATTCATGGCATACACGGTATTTTATGATACAATCGATCAAATCTCCTTTAATTGATCATTCTCTGAATACTAAAATATTTTGATGATGTTATGAAAATTTTGTATCTTGCTGAGTCATATCATAGAAGTACGGTAAGGGAGAGAGTTAGTCTGCTTAAAAATCTGGCGCGGATCCAGGAGTGGTGGGGTGATGGTTTTCCATGAGGTAGTATCAGTAGCCATGTATATCATATTGAAAACAGATGATACACATGGGACTTTAAATGTGCTTTTATGGTCCAGTTCATTTTTCCATACAGTTGAAGATATTTTTGCAAACGGACAGCTACTTTGTTTTATCTTTAGGTTTTTCCTTAATAATCGATCAAATACGAGGACTCGATTTCCCGGAAAGGGGGGGACTATTCACCTATATAATTTATCCCCCCCGGGATCCACGCCTGAAAATACTACTATCCCTAGTGCAAAATCCCGCATTCCGCGATACAAACCCTCCGTAACAAGTAACTGGCTCCGGCTATTTGTTTGAGATAAAAGCAGGTATGCATTCGGCAAGTGACAAGTCTATCATAAGGTTGTTCTACGGTGTGATCAGTTTGTTAAGCGCAAGGTATCTGTTACGTAATCAAGCCACAGATTACATTGCCAATTTGCGCGCTGGCAGAGGAGCCAGCTTGTTTGTAACGGCAGTAGAAATAATTTTTGTCGTCCTCCATTTATCCACTGCCGGAGCACTACTAGAGATTTTTTCGCGCTTTGTTTTATTCACTGCTGAGCTGAACGAGACAAGGTGGGTGGTCGTAACCAGAGCTGTTCGCTTTTATAGAGAGGTTGTCGCAAGTCAGATTCGACACGATTCGAGTATAGATTTTCCCACGGAAAATCCCATTTGTGGCGATGTAAACAAAGATCGTGTCTTAATTAACCCGCATGAGCTATACTGTTACTGCTAGGGTATGAATTAATTTTTTTCATTAAAAAACGTGGCCACCGGAAAAAAAGCTCTAGGAGTCACGGCATGGATCCTGGCTTGTCGCGCCATCGTGATGGCGTTATATTAGAAGCTACCTAATCATTGGTAGTAATCACCTGTACTGGTGTTTTTTTTTAGCAGTGTTTTGAAGCTATTGTTGTTTTATTCGTTTTCTGTGGTTTTGCATGCTTTCCTTGTTTTACACACATCATGAGATTTATATCATCTTACGCCAATTTAGAAATGCCTCTGTTATCATTGCAGCGATCGCAGTTACTACGATGTGGTGGCAGACCAAGGGTTGTTTCCACCTGATCGCTGAACACGTTTTTCGGGGATCGCAGCGATCGTAGCGATCATATGGAATACAGGCATTAGTGAGTTCATTTGGGACCGGTTCAGACGCCGTACTTCAGCCTGATCGAATTGAAATTCAATTACTTAATCCCGGCTAAATCGATTCAGACGCCGAACTAAGGGTGCGTTCGATTGGGAAATCCAATCGAACGCGAAATCCGAAAACGGATTGCACCTCCGAGAAATCCGTCATCAGGGTGGATTTCAATTAAGAAATCCAAATCCGGATTTTTTGGATTTCCCTTTTTGTCGTTCAATTGGGAAATCCGAAAAAGGATTTGCTTAACTGTTCTCGTGAACAGCGGACTATCTTGTGCCAATTATGCGTATGCTTTGGCGCGGTCCGATAGTCCGAAGTACGGCGTGTGAACCAAGCCTTAGCTAAGTGAATTGTTTTTCTGTCCGCCAACAGAGTTTATTGCAGTATGGGCTGAGTTTTACAACTATTTGAGCATCACAACTGTGATCCGACGCCCAAGGCTAGCATTGTACTGAAACTGGTTTAATTTCGTCAAACACTGACCAGGAGCGCTCCTGCACTGACCTATTTCTAAGCGTGGACATATAGACATAACTGAATTTTGAGTGTGAACAGAAAGCATAAAATACCTCAGGGAAACGAAGTGAGTATGGATTTGAGTAAGTTCTAATTTTCTTCCGAGTTTTAAAAACAAAACGGCCGTGGTCCTTTCAAAACGAGAACTTCAGTCTGCAAAGCTTATACCTGCTTCAGTTTTAAGGTAAAAGAGCCTTACCTATCGGGAGTGGAAGCGGAATCATAAATCATGGCTGTAAAATTAGCAGGCATCATGAATTTTCGCGTTTAAAACTTGGGAATCATGAATCACGAGAAATAGTTAAATCATGAATCATGAATATCGAAACAAAATGGCTAATGAAAGGGGCAAGGGCCAATTCCAAACACACCACGTTCACGTTCAGCAAATGTTTTACTATTAACAACCATAAAAGTAAATTCCTACAAAAAGCGAAAAAATAATAGTTACAATACACAAAAACTACTTTAAGGCGACTGCAAAATGAAATTAATGAAAAACGATGAAAACGAGGATGCTTACCAAATGGTGAGGATGACAGGGTTGGTGGTCAGGACCACCGAGAAGAAAAATCTACTTCACTAATGCTGTTACCAACAGACACGTAAACTGGTAAGAAAATAGGGCGCGGTAACAAACTATAATGAAATTTACATACGGCACGTAACAAAGGAGCGTAATTAACAAAACACCGGAGAGCGAAAAGAAAAAGAATACACGATAACAAGTGAGTGAGAAAACGAAAAACAAAAGGAAAAAATTTGCCCTAACAGTTAATAAATCATGAATCATTATGGTAAAAAAGGGCAGGAATCATGAATATTGAAGGTCAAATGGTAGCACTTCCACCCCCGACTATCTAGCACTTAACTGAGAAGAAACTGCAATTACAACCATAAAAATAATAAGATAAACATCACAAAGTGCAACTTACTTTATCTTTTCAAGAGGGTTTGTATCTCTCGGTAACCTTTCCGCGGTAAAGAGCACTCAGGCACAAACAACGCCGGCAGCTGAGTTGAATTGGAATATGCAAAGCAAAAAAGCGTTCAGGTTTTTTGGTTCCGTCCACGTGTAGCGGTACATAGGAGCTGATACAATACGCCAAACAAGACATTACAGCTAACCTATGTCTCCTAAACAAAGAGAATACAACGGTTTTTCCCTCGTGTACCGGTATACGAGGACAGAACCGGTTTTTTGCTCTCCCTAGCCGAGCCGTTGAACTGTCACATTTCATAATTAATTAAATATTCATACCAAAGGAAGAAAAAAAAATACCTAATGCATTAAGACGGGTATTTTCCTTTGTCTTGCGGAGACAATGTGGATATCAGAAAGAGCGAAATGGTAAGTTTACAGTAACACCGTACTCCGATAAATGTAGTGACCCGTCTATTACGGTCTGGCCGGGTTCAAGCCAAATTTTGTGTCCGATTTGCAGCTTACACAATCTGGTTTTTCTTTTTAAGTAATGATTCGCGTAAGAAGGGAAGGGGCGCGACGCAGGGCTTGCGCAATGGCAATTCTCTTAATTAGATTTATTAATTAATTTGCGATGTTCTGATTGGTAGCCTTATTTTTCCGATTATTCTTTGATAAAGGAAAAGAAGAATTTTATCGCCCTCAGTTTTCGATTATTACATTATAGCAGGCGGCAGCAGGCCTTTTCAAACAAAGATGAGCAAGGGACGATTGCTGTCTGGTCCTTGAAGCCTCATGGTCTTCTCAAGTGGTCTCGACCAAGGAAATACTTAAAAACTGCCCAGTAAAAAAACTGAACATGTTTTCATCGCAACCGTATACAGTAGTCAGTGGAGTGTAAATGACACAACCTTTTCATTGCCATATTTTGTCTTGATTTTCATAAATTCAAAGAAGCATCATTTGAACACCTCAATGACATCAATTTTTAATAGTGTCGTAACCAAAGGTTAAGAATAGGTGTATTCTGCATCTTAAGATTACTGTATACCTTCAGATCGCCCAAATTTTCTTGAAATCTGGATTTTGGGGTAAAAATAATGATCAAAATGTGGTCTCTAATTAATGTCAAAAAAATAATGGAAAAAAAAACTAAATATTGACGGAGAAGTGGCGGTTTTACGCTTTGGCAGAGATAAAAATTACCTTTTTGACTGACATTCGAAGCGCTGTTCTCGACAATAGGGGGACAGTGGAAGGGACAATTTTAAGAGCTAAAACTCAAAGGAAATTTGTTCGTTTGCCCTCAAATTTTCACAGTGGCTAGTGAAGCATATACACAACAAAACTGTGTCTGCGAAGTTTTCATCTCGAAATATTTTTCTTGTGAGAGCGATTTTTGTACGATCATTTCACATTTTTTTAATACGATTTCGAGGATGCTCTGTAACTTTTCACTGTAACTGAGTAGGGCAAAACGTAGACACGTTGTTTTAGCGCTTTGGGTCCAGAAACCGAGGAACAAATTAAATTAGCGAAAGACAAAATTCGCTTTGACTTCTAGCTTTGAATAGGTAATTCAGACTCTCGTATTTAGAAGTTGTGAAAACTTCAACAATTCATTTTAGTTTAGAATACTTTGTATAGTTTTATAGTCAGCTTTATAAGCTTTACTTTCATATCGGGGGTTTAGGTATCTACAGTTTTAACTGGGCGCGCTATATCGCTTCTACGCGAGACACCCCTGAAGGTATACAGTAACCTTAATGCACCTTCAAGAGTCGCTCAGTGGCGATTGTCATGGGAAAAAGGTACTGAGGTGTGACGGGATTCTAACGTAAAAGAAAATGAATGAAATTTCCACATAAATCTCAAACCGTAGAAACTCGGAAAGCAGAACATATCCTAAAAATGAATTTGTCAGAATTGATGTTTTGGATTAATTTTGTTACACCTGAATTCTCAAGATAGGTCAGTTGGGAGATGTTGTCATTAAACCTACCGACAAAGGCGGCGAGGTACTCGTCTGGCGGTCCGATCTTTACCAACAAGAAGCTTTTTGGCAACTTTCTTGACAAATCTTTTTATGCCAAAGTAGACAAAGACCTCACCCTAACCAACCAAAAACTCGAAAAGGAAACTATTCAAGATCTCATTTCAAAACAAGAATTACCCGTCACGGCTCAGACTCTGATTATTGCAACTCCTAGAACTTCACGAATCTACTTCAAACCTAAAATCGTGAAAGCGAACAATCCCGGTCGACAAATTGTTTCTGCATGCTGAGTTGCCCAACCGAACGTATCTCCAGCTACTTAGACAAAATCATGGTATCCATTGTCAAATCTTTGCCATCCCACATTAAAGACCAACCACGCACTAAAAGTCTTCCGCGACTTCAACTTCTCCGGCGAAAACAAATTTATTTTTATTATGGACATTACTTCCGTCTTTATACACTGTCATACCGAACAACGGAGGACTTCTAGCACTCAAATTTTATTTCGACCAGCGCTCTACAAAAGAGCCCAGTTCAGAAACATTACTTTGCCTAGCCGAACTAGTTTTAACACTCAACTGTTTCTCCTTCTCCAACAACTCAGTACTACCAACTTTCCCCATGGGCACTAAAATTGGACCGAGCTATGCCAATCTCTTCGTAGGTTATATTGAAAACCAATTTTTTAGCCAATACAACGGACCTAAACCTAAACTATATCGCCGCTACATCGACGACTGCGTTGGCGCAACTTCATCCACCAGGGAAGAACTTGAGCAATTCATTGATTCTGTCAACTCGTTCAACCCAGCATTGAAATACACCTGGCAAATTTCAAAAACCTCAATAGTTTTTCTCGACATCAACGTTTCAATTCATAACAACGGCCTATCAACTAGTGTGTACTACAAATCTGCAGACTTCCAGAGTTATTTGTTGCACTCGTCTTTTCACCCCATCCATGTTAAAAAGCTCCATTCCATATTCTCAATTCCTCAGAGTTCGATGTTAATGTAGTGATGAGTTAGACTTTCCCAACAAATCAGAAGAAATGCTCCAGTTCTTTAAAAATTCAAGAACCGTGGCTACCCTGACACAGTTATGAAGACGCCTCAACAACGCGCTCAAACAACTGACCAACACTCAGCACCACAAAATTCACAAAAGGAATAGAACCAGAGAATACCGTTCACACTCACTTTTCACCCACTCAACCTACCTGTCAAAAAAATTCTGAAGAACTTCAAGTTACTTCAGAAACTGGTGCTACGTCGGTGGGAAATTGAAACACAAGAAACTGAATAAATCAAACGAGTTGATTAAGTAAGTTATACCACCGTAAGGTAAATGGGAGGTCAGTGCTGACGTTTCGAGCGTTAGCCCTTCGTCGGAGCGTTATAAAGTCGCTTTTTCAAGTTACTTCAGAATGACAACGAAACAGGTAGAATCTTCTCACTACCACCACTCATCTCATTTAAACATGACAAAAGCGTAAGCGACTTTTTAGTTAGAAGTACACTGAAATCAAACGAATCACCTGGCACCTTAAACTGCACACGCAAAAGATGCAAAACTTGCCTTTTCATCCACGACACAGACAAAGTAACAGGACCTAAGCGATCGATTAAAATCACCGACCGTTTCACATGCACTTCCGCCAATGTTATCTATTGCATAAAATGCAACTTATGCAAGAAAATATACATCGGCGAGACCGGAAGAAGAGTAGGTGACCGTTTCCGCGAACATCTGCGTGACGTCGAACGAAATGACAAAGATGCATCTAAAAATGTAGCACGACACTTTAATCTACCTAACCACTCCACTCAAACCATGGCGGTATGTATGGAGGTCCATTTCCGCCAAAATTCGACCTTTGTATTGGATACTCGACTTGCTGTATTTCATGCTACCTTACACAATGCGACATCCAACTGGGTTGATTTCGTGTTTAAACTTTTTGATTGTACGTGGTACTTTTTGTTTTTCACATTCAATATCACGAATTTGGGTTGCCAAATTGGCGATTTTCCCCTGTTTTTATAAAAATGTCAACAATGAAAGTTTCGACTTTGGAAGTTTTGTTTTCCGTATCCAAGTTCATGTATTCGACTTCCTTGGACATCCTTCCGCGATCCATTGAGAGAGGACGTCATGGGCGCAGCTAATCTCCACCCCCATCCCCACGGTAACTGTGGCAAAAAGCTCTCCAGTAGAGTGGAGTATAGAGAATGATCCTACCCCACGACGGTAGCATTTTTGTCTTTTCAACATGGCGGTTCCTGGGTTTCAAAACAAATAGCTACAGTGCAATACAACATTACAGTGAAGTGGTAAGGGAATGAAGTAAGTAACTATTTGTATTGTCGTACATTGTGCTTACGTGCATTGAAATGTTAATAAATAAATTAGATACTTTGATTACTTCCTAGATATTAGGATGTTTAATTCGAAAATGAAGTCATTGTTTGATTTAAGTACTTTCTACTTGCGTTCAATGATGCCCGATCAGTATCAGTATTGCGTTGACGATGTTTTAAAAGCAATGATATGTTTCAGTTTTAAAGACGACTCAAAACATTACGTTCCTTCGTTCCTGTAAGCTGCCAAAATAAAGCCGTGAACATGCACGCGGATTTCAGTCCACACGTGTTGAAAAGACAAACATGCGACCGTCGTGGGGTAGGATCATTCTCTACTCCACTCTACTGGAGGACTTTTTGCCACAGTTACCGTGGGGATAGGGGTGGAGATTAGCTGCGCCCACGATTTCCTCTCTCAATGGATTGCGGAAGGATGTCCAATGAAGCCGAATACGACTGTCGCCGAATACATGAACTTGGATAGGATGTTGAAAACAAAATTTCGGAAGTGGAAATTTGCATAGCTGACATTTTTATAAAAACAAGAGAAAATCGTCAATTTGGCAACCCAAATTCGTGATATTGAATTTGAAAAACAAAAAGTACCACGTACAATCGAAAAGTTTAAACACGAAATCAACCCAGTTGGATGTCGCATTGTGTCGCATTGTGTAAGGTAGCATAAAATACAGCAAGTCGGCGGAGTATCCAATACAAAGGTCGAATTTTGGCGGAAATGGACCTCCATAGGTATGTGGCCTTACCGTGCATCAGGGCAACACGGAAAGCCGCAAAAACCTAGAACAGAAGTTTATCTTCCAATCTCTTAATCCCCACGGTATCAACGAACGTTTCTCATTCATCTAATCATTCATAAAATTTATCACTTCCATTCACACACTTCTGATGGTTCAACCAATAGCATGACTCCAAACGTCTCTATATCAATTGTACGTAACCCACAATCCTCTCATTCGCTCCGACGAAGGGTTAACGCTCGAAACGTCAGCACCTCCCTTTTACCTAGGCCTTATGGTGGTATAACTTACTTAATCAATTCGTTTGATTTTTGACCCAATTTCAGTTGGGGGAGCGTCAGACTGAAGATCCCTGGTTCAAATCCGCAGGGTTCACTGCTGATCCCTGAACAATCCCGGGTCTCGGCAGAGCTTTTTTATCACTCATTTAAGTCTTGCATGTTTGCATTTATTTAAAGACTTCGATGTCCTTTTTATGTCATCGACTAAACGTTGGAGGCCTTTTCAGTCTTTTCAAGCCGATAGTTCAGAACAAACCATAGCCTAGTTGAATAATCTTAAAACACAAAATCTACCAGACTTCCGCCGTTACGTTTGATGCTGCTAAAAAGATCTGATGAGCAAAAGATCTTACTAAATTGTCTTAAATGTGTGAAGGCACTTCAAATGTATGAACTAGACTGCGAGCAGTCTATCCTTTTATCTCACACCTTCCGCACGCACGCGAGAGAATAAATACACATAAAGAACCAGAAAATACAAGAGCTGCTCGCGGTCGACGTACGAACGACGCTGATTTTTTATTTCCACTTCTTCTCTTTCTGTTTTGTGCTAAAGGTGTCATTTGAGCCTGTGATGATCCAAAAGTTCTTTGCGGTTTTGTGTTCTTGTCTCCTGGAGCATCGTGATTGGCTGTCTTAGCGTGGGAAGCGAAAGTCCCTGGCTCCTGGTCCCTGGCTATGGCGATGGCTGAAAGGTAGTTTACTAGGCTGAGCGAACTCTATTTTCAAATCATTTCTTGCTCCGTCTCAATGAATTTAATCCGTTATATTCACGAAGATTGCAGGGTAAGTAGTTTTATTCCTAAAACCCCACGTAACACTAGTGTTTATATAGCTTGTTTTTGCTTGAAACGAAGGCCACCAAGTTACCCGGCGTTCAATTTGCGTTTCCTCCGCTGTGACCAAGAAAAGTGCAAGTTATTAGGTGGCCTTGTTCAAAATGAAACGCATTATGTAGAAATCTATCCATGTCCTCGCAGTCAATCACTCAGTAGACCCCTCTGCACGAATTTTTTTTACTACGTGTGTGAAAAATCACAATTGGACCTTCCTTCTGCATGAATTTTTTTTACCTTCTTCTTTGCATGAATTTTTATTCTTGGCATTTTCCCTTGCATGAATTTTTTTTTGTTTTTTTCCCCACCCCCCCCCCCCATCACTTTTCTAATGGTCCGTCCCTTAGATATGCCTCTGTTATAGAGCTGCATATGCCTCTGTTATATAGCTGCAACATGGAAAAAAAAACATCAAACCGCACTGCGGAGGAGTATAAGGGGGTGCCGGGGAGTAACCAACCAAAGTCTGATTTGCCATAAGTTGTTATGGTGAAATCTATTTGAGTGCAGTTTATCACCACTGTGATCCGACGCCCAAGACTTGCATTGCACTGAAATGTTTCATTAAATACTGCCGCTATTTCTAAGCGTGGACATATATAGACATAACTGACTTTTGAGTGTGAACAGAAAGCATAAAATACCTCACGGAAATGAAGTGAGTATGGATTTGAGTAAATTCTAATTTACTTCTGAGTTTTAAAAACAAAACGGCCGTCGCCCTTTGAAAACGAGAACTTGTGTCTGCAAAGCTTGCCTATGCCGCTTATGCCTGCTTCAGTTTAAGGTGAACAAGCCCTATCTAGCACTTAAAAGAGGAAACTGCAATTACAACCATACTGAAAATGATGAGATAAACCGATCACAAAATGCAACTTACTGGATCTTTTCAAGAGGGTTGGGATCTCTCGGTAACCTATGCGCGGCAAAGAGCACTGCACAAACAACGCCGGCAGCTGAGTAGAATTGGAATATGCAAAGCAAAAAAGCGTTCCTGAGCCGGGGAACTGTCACATTCCATAATTAATTAAATATTCATACCAAGGAAAGCAAAAAAAAAAAAAAAAACAAATAAAATAAAAAATACCCAATGCATTGAGACAGGTGTTTTTCTCTGTCTTGCGGAGACAAGATGGATATCAGGAAGAGCTCATGAAATGGTAAATATAGTGGCCCGTCTATTACGGTCCGGCTGGGTTCAAGTCAAATTTTGGGTTCGATTTGCAGCTAGCTTATACAATCTAGTGAGTTTTTTGAGGCCCTGTACGTAATTTTCGTGTAGAAGAGGAAAAGAAGAATTTTATTGCCCTCAGTTTTCGATTATTTCATCATAGCAGGCGGCGCCTTTTGTAAAGAAAGATGAGCAAGAGACGGACGCTGTCTGGTTCTTGAAGCCTGCCTTCTCGAGTGGTCTGGACCACGGAAAATACTTAAAAACTGCCTAGTAAAAAAACTGAAAAATGTTTTCATCGCAACCGTAAAAAGTAGTCAGTGTACTGTAAACGGCACAACCTTTTCATGATCATATTTTCTCTTCCTTTTCATAAATTAAAAGAAGCATCATTTGAACACCTGAAATGACGTCAATTTTTAACAGTGTCGTATAGGTGTATTCTGCATCTTAAGATTACTGTATACCTTCAGATCGGCAAATTTTCTTAAAATTTGGATTTTTAGGTTAAAGTAATGATCGAAATGAGGTCTCTAATTAATGTAAAAAAATGTATTGAAAAAAAAATAAAATAAATATTGATAGAGAAGTGGCAGTTTTACCCTTTGACCGGAGGTAAAAATTACCCTTTTGAGTGACATTCTTAGCGCTGTTCTCAACAATAGGGGGACAGGTGAAGGCGAAACTTTAAAGAGCTAAAACTCAAAGGAAGTTTGTTCGTTTGCCCTCAAATTTTCATAGTGGCTAGTGAAGCCTATATACAACAAAACTGTGTCTGCGAATTTTTCATTACGAAATATTTTTTCTGTGAGAGCGATTTTTGTACGATCACTTCACATAATTTTTTCAATACGATTTTTTAGCGCTTTGGGTCCAGAAACCGAGGATTGAACAAATTAAATTAGCGAAAGACAAAATTCGCTTTGACTTGTAGCTTTGAATAGGTGATTCAGCGCTCGTATTTAGAAGTTGTGAAAAATTCGACAATTCATTTTATTTCAGAATTCTTGGTATAGTTTTATAGTCAGCTTTGATAGTCAGCTTTGATATGGGGGTTTTAGGTATCTACAGTGTAAACTGGATGCGCTACATCGCTTTTACGCAAGACACCCCTGAAGCCCGGGGGGGGGAGCTACTTGGGTAAATCTTTGTTGGGTATGTGCCGCTGACCTCTCAGAACCCCTACCCCATTATCATGGGTGACATTCTCTGGCCAATTATAGACCCCATCTTAGTCACTTTTGGGTAAATGTAATTTTCACGACCCCAACTTAGTCACTTTCTGTTTTTGCATCTACCATATAAATCCTGTTCACTAAGTCTTTCTAAAATGAATTAACACATTAAATAAACTGAATTGATGAAGAACGCTTTACTTTACAACTACACTATAAACATTCTGGTACATTTGCTTACCATAAACATTTACAAACATACCGTCATAAGGTGTCAAGTTAAAGGGTATCACGAGTGTCTTCCTAAAGAAGATCGCGGATAATGGGCGCGCACTCATGGTTGTTGACACCGAGCGAGGTCAACTTGGACATCTTCAAAAAGAGGTCGTTTCAGTGCTCTGGCCTTTAACATCTAAAATTTTTTGGTACGTTTTAAACGATCATAGGTGGCGACAAGCTAGTACGATATTTTTTTAGCGCAGTGGCAGATTAAACTAGAGATAATTATATTTCGATTTGTCTTACCTTGTAGCACTGTCACCGGAGAGCCATGTGATGACACCAAAGAACGCTGGAGTGTTGGAGGTGGAATTAATGTTCCTGTCAACGTCACGTTTAAAGCAAACAAGTCTCAAGCAAAGGAGATCAAACGCTTATTACAGCAAAACAAGATCCAAGTTATCTTATCTGAGTTTTCGAGACACCCAGAGGCTCTAAGTATTTAGGGTCTGAGTTTACGAGACACCCAGAGGGTCTGAGTTTTTAGGGTCTGAGGTCTGAGATTGCGAGGTCTGAGTTTTCGAGGCACCCGACCTTTTCAGTCTTGTCAAGCGGGTAGTTCAGAACAAACGATAGCCTGCAAAGCTTGCTTATGCCGCTTATGCCTGCTTCACTTTAAGCGGTAAACAAGCCCTATCTAGCACTTAAGAGAGGAAAATGCAATTACAACCATACTGAACTGAACTGGTTCTTTTCAAGAGGGTTGGGATCTCTCGGTAAGCTATGCGCGGCAAAGAGCACAACACATACAACGCCCGCAGCTGAGTAGAATTGGAATATGCAAAGCAAAAAAGCGTTCAGGTTTTTTGCTCTCTGTATCCTGAGCCGGGGAACTGTCACATTTCATAATTAATTAAATATTCATACCAAGGGAAGCAAAAAAAATACCCAATGCATTGAGACAGGTGTTTTTCTCTGTCTTGCGGAGACAAGATGGATATCAGAAAGAGCTCATGAAAGGCAGGCTTCAAGGACAAGACAGCGTCCGTCTCTTGCTCATCTTTCTTTACAAAAGGCGCCGCCTGTTATGATGAAATAATCGAAAACTGGGGGCGATAAAATTCTTCTTTTCCTCTTCTACACGAAAATTACGTACAGAGCCTCAAAAAACTCACTAGATTGTATAAGCTGCAAATCGAACCCAAAATTTGACTTGAACCCAGCCGGACCGTAATAGACGGGCCACTATATTTACTATTCTCGAGTGGTCTCGACCACGGAAAATACTTAAAACTGCCTAGTAAAAAACTGAAAAATGTTTTCATCGGAACCGTAAAAAGTATTCAGTGTACTGTAAACGGCACAACCTTTTCATGATCATATTTTCTCTTCCTTTTCATAAATTAAAAGAAGCATCATTTGAACACCTGAAATGACATCAATTTTTAATAGTGTCGTATAGGAGTATTCTGCATCTTAAGATTACTGTATACCTTCAGATCGGCAAATTTTCTTAAAATTTGGATTTTTAGGTTAAAGTAATGATCGAAATGTGGTCTCTAATTAAAGTAATTAAATGTATTGAAAAAAAATAAAATAAATATTGATAGAGAAGTGGCAGTTTTACCCTTTGACCGGAGGTAAAAATTACCCTTTTGAGTGACATTCTTAGCGCTGTTCTCAACAATAGGGGGACAGGTGAAGGCGAAACTTGAAAGAGCTAAAACTCAAAGGAAGTTTGTTCGTTTGCCCTCAAATTTTCATAGTGGCTAGTGAAGCCTATATACAACAAAATTGTGTCTGCGAATTTTTCATTACGAAATATTTTTCTGTGAGAGCGATTTTTGTACGATCACTTCACATGATTTTTTCAATACGATTTCGAAGATGTTCTATAACTTTCAACTGTAATTGAGTAAAAGGCAGACACGCCTTTTTGGGTCCAGAGTGTCTCTAAAGAAGAGACTGGCGACATATTTATTGCTGTCAAGAAGATCGGGGATAATGGGCGCGCACTCAAGTTTGTTGACACCAAGCTAGGTCAACTTGGACATCTTCAAAAAGAGGTCGTTTCAGTGCTCTGGCCTTTAACATCTAAAATTTTGTGGTACGTTTTAAACGATCATAGGTGGCGACAAGCTGGATATTTTTTAGCGTAGTGGCAGATTAAACTAGGGATAATTATATTTCGATTTGTCTTACCTTGTAGCACTGTCACCGGAGAGCCATGTGATGTCACCAAAGGACGCTGGAGTGTTGGAGGTGGAATTATGTTCCTGTCAACGTCACGCTTAAAGCAAACAAGTCCCAAGCAAAGGAGATCAAACGCTTATTACAGCAAAACAAGACCCAAGTTATCTCATCTGAGTTTTCGAGACACCCAGAGGGTCTGAGTATTTAGGGTCTGAGTTTACGAGACACCCAGAGGGTCCGAGTTTTTAGGGTCTGAGGTCTGAGTTTTCGAGACACCCAACCTTTTCAGTCTTTTCAAGCGGGTAGTTCAGAACAAACCATAGCCTGGTTAAATAACCTTAAAACACACAATCTACCAGAGTTCTGCCGTTACGTTTGATGGTGCTAAAAATATCTGATGAGCAAAAGATCTTATTCAATTTTCTTAAATGTCTGCAGGCACTTCAAATGTATGAACTAGACCGCGAGCAGTCTATCCTTTTATCTCACACCTTCCGCACGCACGCGAGAGAATAAATACACATAAAGAACCAGAAAATACAAGAGCTGCTCGCGGTCGACGTACGAACGACGCTGATTTTTTATTTCCACTTCTTCTCTTTCTGTTTTGTGCTAAAGGTGTCATTTGAGCCTGTGATGATCAACAAGTTCTTTGCGGTTTCGTGTTCTTGTCTCCTGGAGCATCGTGATTGGCTGTCTTAGCGTGGGAAGCGAAAGGCTATGGCTGAAAGGTAGTTTACTAGGCTCAGCGAACTCTATTTTCAAATTATTTCTTGCTCCATCTCAATGAATTTAATCCGTTATATTCACGAAGATTGCATGGTAAGTAGTTTTATTCCTAAAACCCCACGTAACAGTAGTGTTTATATAGCTTGTTTTTGCTTGAAACGAAGGCCACCAAGTTACCCGGCGTTCAATTTGCGTTTCCTCCGCTGTGACCAAGAAAAGTGCGAGTTATTAGGTGGCCTTGTTCAAAATGAAACGCATTATGTAGAAATCTATCCATGCCCTCGCAGTCAATCACTTAGTAGACCGTTTTCCTCTACAAGTTACCGGTATTTGATTTTGCTTGCCTCACGTTCTATACCTATCAAGACTTTGCAAGACCACAGTTTGAAAGTTGGAGCTCCAAACGTTTTACATGTAGATCGAGCGACCAAACTCTTGTCTTTTAAATTCAAGATTTTGAAATCCTTCTCTTCCAATGGCGAGTTTCAGAGGTTAAGGTATTGTGAATTGACCGTTTTTATAGTTAAGTGGGACAAGTCATCTTGGATCAGAAGGATATGAAATCAATCTGTTATAATTCAGTTAAGTAATAGCACCATGTCATTATGCATGCTGTACTGTTTGGATGTACAAAAAATGTTCGGATGCTAGCATTATCACGAAACGATACAAGTATAAATAATATAGATGATGTAGTATGGCGTAACATCAAAGTGTTACCATTATTGCATTAATAATATACATGAAAAAATTACTAGATTCTGATTGGCTTAGAGCAGTGCAGTTCAAGTGTAACACCAGTGCAAAAAGTGTAACACCAGTGCAAATTACACATCGATATTCTGGATTATGATATTCTTTATTTTTAAATGAACCGCTTTGAGTTCGTAGCATTATCAGCTGATCTTCATCAGCCAATCAGTAAATAAAGTGTCAAATCCACATCAAATGCTCAGTTCCTGTCCGCAATGAGATCTTCCAGCACTTCCTCCAGGTGAATTTTTTCATGTTTATATTATTAATAAGTAATCATACGGTTTTTCTCGTTCAATTTGGAATTAAGTTGCACTTGTGAATTTTTCAAAAAGCTGAAATTGCACTCGCCGAAGCGGCTCTTTCAATTTCAGCTTTTTGAAAAACTCACTTGTGCAAATTAATTCCAAATTGAACTCGAAACCGTATGATTACCTTTACCAATTTCCTTCAACACTCTATGTTACGAATGTGAATACATGAAAATTTCATATCTGTGAATTGCAGAAATATTTAATAAATGAAAGATCGTTGCAGTTATGTACGCAATGTAAACAGTTAAGAAGATAAGACCTGAAAAAAATTCAAGCTTGAACGAGATTCAAATCACTCATTAGTTTGATTCCCATTCAAACCCGAAATTTTCAGTTCTTATCTTCGCAAATGCTTAAATCTCAATGGTGTGTTAGTGACTTTGTCTCCCAAATTATCTTAAATCCTGTGACGTACATTCTTGCACCCTTTTCTTGTTCAACTTTTAGTTAAAGCTTGTGCAGACTTGTCACATCCATTTTTTAAATAGGGAGCTTAAGCAAAACACGATGAGGACATAGACTATAATGGCACCAAAGAATATATGAATGAATGAAACAATGAAACTGTATGTGCAGAATACAGTCTGTTAAGTTTCTTTGCTGTCCTCTGCAAAGCTATGTCACATGACCATTGCAGGGTTTTGTGGAAGATGCATGTGACCAATGGCAAAATTGCATAGAGGAATCAGCAATGAACTGCAAACAATTTAAGTTGGGAAATTCTGCAGTTTGGAAGAAATATGGAAAGAAAATGGAACAAGCCTACCTAAGACCATTGGAACAAGTGGACCTCAAATTAATTTTTTCAGCATTGCTTTCTTTAGCATCATCATCATCCTTGTTTAAGCTCCCTAATTCTTTTTCCTGCATTGAAACATCATGCAAAAACTTTCTATAGTAATTCTGAATATGTTTTCCTGCAGGCTGGCTGGATGAACTTAAACGCCTCTCTCAGGGGAAACCTGAGGAAGCTTTCCAAATCATTAGTATTTGTCTCAGCAAGGAATCCAGAACTGAAACTTTCATTTGAGACAGTCATGTCTGAGGCAAAGCATGCTACTGTTGGTATGTCCTGTATTGTTACCATTATAATCATGGTAATTTTTCAGTTCTTTAGCCTCTGTTTTACTACAGTGGTTTCATTTCTGACCAGGCTTGAACTCTGGGGTTTGATAAGTCTTATTATTAATTTGTTGTTTAGGACAATGTAAAACCAAACTATGTGCAACTGGTTTTAAAGAATTATAACCACTGAGCACTGCTACCATCTGACAAATCTTGGCATATCAATAGCACCCACAATCCATTGAATCATGACAATGGCAGGCTATTACCTGATGCTTATTTTATACACTTTGTGATTCAGCAATACCAGTCATTGCTGGTACAACAAGAACTTCACAGCCTTGCCCAATCACCCCCGAAGAAGGTACTAGACAGGAATGTTGAAACGTTGGTGAATTGTAATTTTTTCAGTTACATTCATTATTTCAAACCAGCGTAACATCGAAACTATGTCTGATTGTCTACCTGGTTGCAATGTGCACTTTTCCTTTAGTCTTAAAGAAGTCAAGTCCATTTAAATCTGCAGGACAACTGTTGATTCTGCTCCATTACTAATAATACTCAAGTACTCAATTTGAATTGCTGCAAACTCAACTTGGAGTATGGTTATGTTAAACTTGTCCTGGACTTTTTGAACCCTTTCAAAACCAAAAGTAATCAGCATCCTATTACCAGTACTCCCAATGATCTCAATATTTAGTAATGAGTATCATGATAGTGACAATGAATTGTATTGATGTTATTAAAACACTGTTACTGTAGGGAATGTATAGAGACTGCAAAACCAAATCCATTATTTTGACATTTGGGAATAGTCAGTTATTAATCACCAGCCTTCTGAGTATTGTGGAGAAATGGTAGTGTAGTGGTTAGTGCGTCAAACCTCCAAGTGGGAAGTCTGGAGTTCAAGCCCTGGTGATGGCATTATGTTGTTTCCTAAGACAAGAAACTTAGCTCCACTTTGTCCCACTCTGCCCAGGTGTATAAATGGGTACCAACAATATAATGCTGGGGGTAACCCTGCGTTGGACTAGCGTCCCATCCAGGGGGGAGTAACAATACTCTTAGGTGCTTCATCCTTCTGAAACCCAGATAAGCTCAAGCCACCTTTACCTCCAATCAGAAATATCAGGTCAGGTAGTGTCTTCCTTCTGTTAATTGTATATCTTGTTTTTGCAGTTTTATTTGGTGAACAGCATCATCAGCCCTCCATTCTCAAGGCGCAACTGTGCGTCCTTGAGAGAATGGTCACCCAGTCACAGCAGATCTCTTCATCAATCACTGTTACTGTTGTCATGGAAATGTTCAACCTCCAGCAACAGAATTTGTTAGATGCTTATCAGGCTAATCAGATTTCTTTAAATGAACTGGAACAAAGCTACAGGGGAACAGAAGGATTTTCTCTTGAACATTACGGACATCTGCTTGAAGTTGCCAAAGCATTTGGTGTAAGAATTGTGGGTGGTTTTGCTCCAAAGCCTCTTTGCAAAATGATTGTTACTAAGGGGAAAAAAGAAGTGTTGGAACAAATAGAACAAAGTGGTGGGCCATCACAGGAGTTCTTTGTGGACGGCTCAGAAGACCATTACAGATATTTCCAAGGACTGATAAGTGGTAATTTGGATGAAGTTGTTGATAAGTATCGTCGAATATTTCCTGCACAAATTCTCAGGGACAGTATGTTTGCCCATACAGTAATGAATCTAGTGGAAAAATCAAATGGACAAACACGAGTTCTAGGAATTTGTGGATCAGGGCATCTAGATCATAAATTTGGTGTTCCTGAGAGGATCTCCCCTGAAATTCCCACATATGTGCTTACATCTCGCACTTCTGAGGACCCATTTGAAGCAGATGTTGCTGACTGTGTTTTTCAGTATACATACAGCAGTGTTTAAAAGTTGGTTATAAAAATAATTGATATATATGAATCCCTTTAAGCTGGACTATTGTATGTGATGATTTGGTTGTGGAAATAAAAAATAGTTGGAATGAGCTAAAATTTTGCATGGACTCTGTGGTTTAATTGGAAACCTGCTCCTTGTATTTAGGTTTTTTGTTGCAGCATTATAATTTAAAGAGAAAAGATATGTAAAAAACAACAATCTTCCTGGCACTGGCTGGCTGTTAATTAGATTATGGCTAGCCTGTTGGGACAAAATCTCAGGCTCTGTGCATGCCTTATTTCCAAGAAATAAAATGCTAAGACTAAAAATATATACACAACAGTGCTCTCCTATTATAGTAGGAACGCTATGCAATAATTCAGCTGATTTTGATCATTTTCATTTTTTGAGTCCAAATGGTCACATCTGATAGTTTCCTTCAGAGGCTTCAGTTAATTGGTGTAAGTATGTATTAATTTACTTAACACCCACTTTGGCTTTGGGCTGTATGGAAATGCACATATGATGTCAAATGCAACCCCTTGCCTTAATTAGAATTAGTTCCAATTAAGTTTTCCTTCTGATTGGTTATGGAAATGTTGCAAGTCTCCAAACTAATCATGAAATTGCTATTAGGACAAATTGCAAACTCCTCTAGCTGTTATTGGTTAGTATTCATGTTTCATTTTTCTGGCTGGCCAAAAAATAGGGCAAGAGTATATTGGGGTAAGGGGTACTTATTTTTGTGAGAGGACATGCAAGTAAATACTATGGCGAAATTATGATTGTCTCGAGTTGGGAATAAAATAGCAATTGAAATTATTAAATGGTCAAATAAAGGGAAAAAAGTCCCAAATATCTGTTAAGTTTGCACGCGAATGTTGATTGAAATAGACGGTAAGCAGTTTCTTTATATTTCTTTTTTGATTCTTCAAGCGCGAAGACACAGTAAGCGTAACCACTTGCATAATTATTTTTCTTACGTCCGCGTTGTGCATCTCAGGGAACAAGACTGTCCGTTGTCTATGGTTTAAAGGATCGCGTACCACAAAAGTTTGAAAAGTTGCATAACAGATGGGGTTTGCGTTACAATAGTTAAGATTTTCTGGATAGCATTTGGTACTCTGGGCTTGCTATCTCTCAGACTTTACACTCTCCGATCTCTGTTCATTACCCCGCACTCACCTCTCCCACGACGAGAACAACGTACCTAGGGTCATATTTCACTAGAAATGTGGTAAAATTGCGTAATGTAATAAGGTCATGGGATACTGTCAAAGCATTTCTGGGCACCATTATCTTTGGGGAACTTGAAAACAACCAAACATGCGATCCAGAATTAAAGGTAAAATGCTGTGCATCAAGTACCTGATGTTTACATTTAACTTACTGTTCTGGCTGAGCGGTGTGGCACTTGTTGTCATCGGGGGACTTGGAGAAATTTTATACGGCGACTACAAAAATATCACTCAATCTGGTTTCACTTCAGCCACGGCTATTCTTATGGCAATCGGTTGTGTAATCTCTGTGCTTGGCTTCGCTGGATGTTACGGTGCAATAAGAGAGAATTACTTTACGCTTAAGGTATTTTCATACATCTTGGTCTTTCTTTTGGTCGGTGAGATCGCGCTGGGTTTGTGGGTTTACTTGGCGCATTTCAGCGTGGGCAAACTACTTCAGCAGTTTCGGAATCAGATTTTAAGTAAATACCAAGACGACAAAGAGATTCAAGACCTTACCGACCGAATACAACGTGAATACGACTGCTGCGGGTCCAACAGTTATAACGACTGGTTTAACTCTGACTGGAATGCCCACCGCCAAAACAAAAGTGTGCCTTTCTGGGTAAACAATGTACCAAGGTCGTGCTGTTTGCCCAACACAACCCACCTTTCAACTTGTGGAGATGACTTAGACACAGCTGATAAACCTGCTCATGAGTATGTGTACACTAAAGGATGTCTGAAAATGAGAGAGTTTTTCTCCAAGCATCTGTTTTTCATGACGGCTCTCGGGTTCGCCGTGGTTGTTACACACGTGCTTGCTATTTTGCTGACGTGTTGTTTGAGAAGAGCAATTAAATATGCCTACTGGATGAACAAGCGAGACCGCATTCACATGATGTTGGCTTAATTCACTCGCCGCTACCAACAGAAGTTAGGGGCTGCAAAAACAACGAAAGTAACTATGGTCAGAAAAACTTTAATGTTCTGCGTTGAAGCATACTCAGATGCCTTTTAACAAGGAGTCACAGTAGCTCTCAAACAGTACTATAGTAGCTCTTCACGGAATGGTACCACTCAGACTGCATGGCTAAAAAGTTAGAACCACACTGTATAGTAAAACAAACAGTACCACAGTACAGTACTGTTCAGTAGCTTTACAAAGAACAATCACACTGCATGGTTTGATCTACAGATAAAAGATAGAACCACACTGTATAGTAGAACAAACAGTACCACAGTACAGTACTGTTCAGTAGCTTTACAAAGAATGGTCACTGTGCATGGTGTGATCCACAGATGAAAAAGTTAGAACCACATTGTATAGTACAACAAACAGTTCCACAGTACAGTACTGTTCAGTAGCTTTACCAAGAATGGCGACCCTGGATGGTTTGATCCACAGATGAAAAAGCTAGAACCACACTGTATAGTACAACAAACAGTTCCACAGTACAGTACTGTTCAGTAGCTTTACCAAGAATGGCGACCCTGGATGGTTTGATCCACAGATGAAAAAGTTTGAACCATATTTTATAGTAAAACAAACAGTACCACAGTACAGTACTGGTCAGTAGCTTCCCATAGAATGGTCACACTGCATAGTTTGATCCAAGGATAAGAAAGTTAGAACTAATGAAACAGTACCACACTCACAGTTAACACATAACAGTACTGTTCAGGAGCAATCCGATAGATGGTCACATCGCATGGCTACCCCTGTTCGCCCTCATTGTGGTTCTGTGGGTCATCAGACAATGTGATGAACCACATAACCACTATGAGAGGGACTAGGCTTCCACCAAGAATGACAAAGGCAGATCATTTCATAGTCGAAAAAAGCACAACTCAAACAATTACGCATAATTCAAATCTAGATAATGAGATTGATTCAAAGACACTGAAGAAACCTCCCAAGTGCGTCCATAACTCGATGGTTGCACAGCTGCTGCGTTTACCATTTCTTTCACAACTTCACAATCTAACTGAACGTCACCATGAAACCCATGGGCAAATGGATCGCGCGTATTAGCCAATCATAGCGCGCGCTTTGCCAAAGCTATGTTATAAAACAACACGAGAGAAAAATCACTTGACTTAGGAAATGTCTTCTCAATGTCAAACGCAAATAACGAGGTAATTAAATCGAGGGTAAAGAGTACCTTTATTTGTTAAATAAGCTACTGTACATATTCGATTTAATCTATTGTAAAATACTCTGTTCAAGCCATGTTTTGAAATACGTAATATGCGAGAGAGAGAGAGAAAAACCTTGTGCAGAATAAAAGCATTAAGCACTTAACCCTGAGTGTGTGTAAGACAAACATGTTATTAACCGGGCGGAAGGTCCGTATGGGAAAAAACTGTGCCGAAGGTCTTGAGTACGGCCCTCGGCTTCGGGCCGTACTCAAACGCAAGACCAAGGGCACAGTTTTTTTTTCCTAAACGGACCTACCAGCCAGTAAATAACTTACCGTATTTATTTTTTTGGATGTCTTCCTTTTAAAGTAAGAAAAGAAATAGGAAATTGCTACAGCGGAGAAAAATCCGGCCCGTGAGCCGTATCGTAAAAAGCTGGACCGGTCACGCGCGCGTGATTAGCCAATCAGATTCGAGGATTTAAGATTCCGGCCCGCTCTGATGCCTGAGAGAAAATTGAACTCTCTTATGTTACACAAAATCTTGTGAATATCAAGAGTCAGACATGGTTGATGCTATGCTGGTTGGAAGTAATGAATGTAACATAAACAGTTACAATCAACGACCCGACGTTTCGACACTCCTGTCCAGTGTCTACTTCATGGGGAAGGGACGGACCATTAGAAAAGTGATGGGGGAGGGGGCGGTGAAAAGTTCCTAAGTTACACTGTCAGGTGATGAAGAGGTTGACGCTTTGAGCTTAGTATTAAGGGGATAGTTTCTAAACAAACTGGTGCTGCGTCGGTGGGGAATCGAAACACAAGAAATTGGGATAATCAAACGAATTGATGACGCTATACCACCGTAAGGTAAAAAGAGGGTGCTGACGTCTCGAGCGTCTGCCCTTCGCCAGAGCGAATGAGAGGATTATGGGTTATGTACAATTTAAGTACGAGGTTTAGAGCTATGCTATTGGTGGAGCCATAGCAGCGTGTGAACGAGAGTAAATTAATTAAAAGAACGTGGGGATTAAGAGAGCCGAGTTGAAGATAAACCTTTGTTCTAGGTTTTCACGGCTTTCCGTGATGCTTTGAGCGTGTGGCTGCGTTTCTTGATCAACTCGTTTGATACCACCCCCCGAATTCTTTTGTTATTGATTTCCCCGCGTGACATTTACACCGAATGGCGTTACGGTAGCTTGCGTGACAGTTACTTTCCCGTTCAGTCTTCGTCGCTGTCTGCTGCTAATACCACTCCCTCTGACACAGCCTAGAGGTAAAACAAAAGGTACCTGGTGAAAGAGGGAAAACAAGCACTCACAAACGCGCCAGCCTGAATCATTCAGATTAAAGGAGTTGGTTAAACTTCCAAATACCACATATTTAATTGTAAGGCTGATTCAGCAAAGTCGAGGCAACGTGACTTCCGGAGCTCAATAGGTCAATCAAACAAGTTTTCAAGCGTTCGCGTGCCGCGTCAAGGTAACCTGCGATCAGGCGATTTTTTTTCTTTGAAAGGGGAAGAGAAAAAGGCCTCATATATTTACTTGTCGGGTCTCGTGTAAAAAATCCAGATTCTAGATTTTTTGTATGATTGATGAAAAAAGCAATACTTATGAATTTGTTATGCTTTTGTTGGCTTTCGTGTTTCAAGGAGACTTCCGGTCTTAAAGCTTGCATCGTTATAACAAAATTTCCCTTTCAGAGAAGAAAAAAAATCGCCTGATTGCAGGTTAAGTCAAGGTTACGTTTTCTTCACGGAAACAAGCTTTTTCTGTTCGATATTTCACATTTGATATTTGACGCGAAGTCACGTGCAGCTGACATTTTCAGTACGTAGTCTGCATGTTCCATTTTACAAATTGACTTCTGCTGTAAAACTTTATATGATCCAATTCACTGCTCCTACAATTTGTGACCCTTTGATGTTTTATGCGGTGTGTCTCGAAATCGAACACTGTGCTCACTGTTGAAAGTAAACTTAACACCTGCTGTTCTTAAAAAAAAAATGGTGACTTTTTCTCAATTTTTGGACAGATTGCAGCTTTGATTTCAGTCGTCTTGTCTATATGTTCCTTAAAGCACTGTATAATCTCAAGTCAATTCCTTGATAAGGTCATTAATCAAACAGGTTTCACAGACTTTCAACTTCCTATCAGGGATCCGTTCTTGTGTGAAGCCGCGCAACCAATGAAACACTTCCTTTTTTGGTGTTTCCCTAGTTTCAAAAGGGTCATAAAAATGCTAACAGCGGTGTACATCCACGTACGCGGGTAGGTACGTGGTGTAAGCATCGTGTATGGCTATGGAGAGCAATGTATGCCATATATTCACTAACGGGGAACCACTATATGATGCTTACACCACGTACCTACCCGTACGCGGCCAAAGCGAGCCTCAGCTTTGGAAAAAGAGAATGTTCATCGCTTGCAAGAACCTGTGAGGCCGACGTCCGAAAGGGTAGGGGGGAGGGGGATTTGGCGAGCAAGGGGGTCACCCTAGTGCACTCTATCTACGCATGTCGCGTTTGCATTCCATGCATCCCGGAATCCCCCTTTAGATACACGAGTTACTTCGCGCGCGAAAGGAAAATTGTATTAATATTGTTACTATTCAATGACAAAAAATGTTGGTTTTTACCTGGCTCTCTGAAGCACTGAAGAACATTGATTTGAACTGCAAAATCAAAATCTAAACTTATCAGTACTGATAAACACAAATCACATTTGTCAAACATGATTATTAAATCATGTAAAACACCAATAAAAGTGAACAATGAATGACATAATGCAGTCAACTATGGCGTGTTTTAACTAAAAGATGGTAAACAGCAGCTACGGGACTTAAAACACCTCCCAAAACACAGACCAACAAAAACGAAAAAAGCAGGAATTCACGAATAAACAATGCAACGTCAATTTGAAAGTTGTCGAGGTTATTTTTTCGTAATAAAATTACACAAGTTTACTACAACAGGAGTAATAGAAAAAGTAAGAAAGGTTAGTGTACATGTTTATGTAATGGGAGATTTATCAGACAAAAAAATATGCCTGCTAAAATTAAATGCGTCAAATGGACAGTGTTTGAGACTGCCAAACTTTATTCTATGAACTTAAAACATTCAAATTCGGAGGAAAATAATGGGGAAAATTGTAAGGTTGCAGGGTTTCATTATAGGTGCGTCATTCTTCTTCTTACCAAATCAGCATTACTTATCCTACTAAGTACAGGAGACATGGAGGTACTCTGTAAGAGCCGAGTTTAACGAGGGCGTAAACGAGAAAGATACCAGCACCTTCTTGTTGGGAGGAGTTCCTGGAATAAAATCGTAGTCTTCGTCTTCCTCCACGTCCATTACACTATTATCATGATTGGTGTGTTGAAGTCGCTCTTTTCTTAAGGAGTGTTTGGGGGGTGACTTTACTTTCGAGCTTAAAAAGCTATCCCCGAGGGAAGGCTGGTGATAAAACGAACACGTGGTAATTAGTTCCCGAGAGCAGTCATAGTTCCTACAAAGACAATCACAATCCACGACACGTACGGATCACTACCTCCAATTCCACCAATTATCATCATCATCAATAATACCAACACCACTACAACCACAATACACATCATATTCACTTTTACAACCAAAACAGGACACGTGACCATTACTTACCTCGCCTCCTTTACAGTCCTTGTCTGGCTCGTCACGCAACGCTTCTCCCAAAACTGCGCACTGCGTGACGAGCCAGGCAAGGACTGCGAAAGAGACAATTACTTACCATGTCTACATTTTTCAAGAATGACACATCTGCAAGGAATTTTAAAGACAATAAATTGTAAGTAATGAGTGCCCACAAAATTTTAATTCTGAGAACAAACAGGTTTGTTCTTCGTTTTTTTCCTTTGCTGGTCAGTTTTATGGCACTTTTTCAGATTCCAATTTGATTTGGGTCATTAGTACCAGATTAAGCGAGAAGAAGATAACCTCATGGCAAAGTAAAGTTCACATGTCAATTTGGCTGCTGCCCCTATGTTGTGGGAGAAGATAGCTGAAAGTCACAGACCTACTGGTCATCAGTTACTCTAGCATGTAATTTTCCTTCAGCATCACACACTTACTTACTGGCCAAGACATTTTACTTTTCCAAATAACCTTTTTAGATGGCACAGTTCAATAATTGATAATTTTCTACCCAATGAAAAAAAAAGTGTAAAATATATTCTAGCGCTCTGATTTCCGGGAATCAATGTTGGTCTGACCTGCAACAGAGCTTGTTGGTGTCTGGATTGGTCTTGCACTTCCACGGCTGATCATGTTGTCAAGGATTCGGCCAAATCATATTGAAATAAAAAGATTTTTATACCAAACAAACCCTCCCTAATTATTTTTCATTTCTTTCACCATATGACCATGTGAGCTCATAAACATAATGGCCACCAACTTTTTGGAATTGGCTACCACTTTAAAATATTTAGGAGCCAAGTGGCTACCAGAAAAAAAAAATGTTAATTTTACGCCCTGATGCGTTATTTGCCATTTGTTTATGGCCATCAACGTCAAATTGCGCCTAGTACAGGCGCCAATGCGACTAAATGTTTAACTTTGGCGACCAAATCCTGAAAGTTAGTCGCCAAACTGGCGACTAGAATTTCTAATCACATCTTACCTAGAGATCTAGTGATTGTTGAAGATTTGTAACGATAAATCTACGGCAAAGTTCCTCATTAAACTCATTTCCAAAACGCAGCACATGTACGAACGTAAATCCACTAGACGCCATCTTGTATTTACGTATCCTTCCACGTTGTATATGAACCATTCTAGTGTCCTCTTTGTAGCACGTGCAACACATACTGTAATGGCCACCAACTTTTTGGAATTGGCTACCACTTTAAAATATTTAGGAGCCAAGTGGCTACCGGAAAAATAGTTAATTTTACGCCCTGCCTTCACCTCTCTGACCCCACTCCACTCTGTTCCTTAACCAATACCATCTCTATGTTTATGCCCACATTATGTTCCTTGCATCACTCTATGATGCTTCCCATCTGTATGCCACTAGCATCCTCAACCAAAGCTCCCTCTCATCTCCTCAAACATTCTATTTCTCAAATCACACCATGAGTTCCACCTACTGGTTCTGTCCTCGTGTACCGGTACACCAGGGAATAACCATTGTATTTTCTTTGTTTAGGAGTCATTGTTTAGCTGTAATGTATTGTTTGGTCTTTTGTATCGGCTCTTGTTTGTCGGTACACAAGGACAGAACCCACCTACTTACACTCTCAAACCCATCATACCCAGTGTTCCTCATCCACCTGTTAGATAATACCCACTACCATGCCCTTATGCTCTGCACTTCTGCCTTGCAAAATACAAACTATGTACTTCTTAACAGAATTGTTAAGCAATTAATAACTGTCTATTGTTACAAGTTGACTAATCATTAGAGGGATACAATGACCTCTCTGCGCTCTCTTGACTCGCTTCATGAATCACAGACAACTCCCTTTTATCCTTGGTGAAAAGATCTAAAGCAAATAAAAAAGACTGAATGGAAATAATTTCAAGTTATCACTGGGAAAATCAAATTAAATTCTCTGACAGTGTCTAGTGATGAATATTAAAGGCTTTTAAGTACACAATTCACCAAAAATGGTGAGATTACTAATTTCATTATGCAAAGACACTTAATTTGACAGGCCTTCTGACAGGGTGCGCGGGTGCGGGACCGCACAATTCGATCAAAGCCGCACAATCCCGCACAATTTCTGAAAATCCGCGAAATCCCGCACAATATGGAAAGATTTGGTTAAAAATCTAATTAAATCAGTATTCCCATCGATTGCCAAGGTTTAAAGAAACTTTTTAGGCTATTTACCTAGCAAAACAATCGAGAAATCCGCCGCTTTCCGCGATTGAACAGCTCGAGCGGATATAAAAACAACAAGGCGGCTCTTCATAGCTCCGTGCTGGCCTGGGCACTAGTTTCAGTCTAATGTCTCGGCCGGTGTTGTGGTTTTTGCAGCAATTTCAAGCGTGAAGAGTTTTAAACCTTCACGAGATAATATTCGCTCTACATATCAAAGAAAGTACAAAAATGTCGGGATTTTTCATAAAGTAACTAGTTCTGGTCGAAAACATTTTATTTCGAAGCGGAATTACGCCCGGGAATTACGGTTTTGAATAAACTTAATCGATCGTGTCACGCAACATGATTTTGTTGATACAAACTTTGGCCAAAGTTGTAGCAAAATAGAAATTTGGTTTATGTTTAATTGCCAAACTAAGAGGGGAGTTGCTGCACTTTTCATTTATCCAGAAATTCCTCCATGTCGGGTTTTTTTGGGCCCGGTGATCGAATATTTGTTTGTTTACAAGATTCCGCAATCCCGCACAATTCTCGCACAATCGCCGTTTTTTACCGCACAATTTGCCTCCCAAAACCCGCACAATTTTCCTTTTTTTCCCGCACCCTGTCAGAAGGCCTGATTTGAAAGTGCCCCACAAACATTTTGAGAACTTTTCAATGACAAAAAAACCTGTTTGTAGCCTAATCAAAGGCAACACTGTGTGTGAAAAGTTGCCAAAACACTCAAAAAGTAATACAAACTTCACTGATGAATTGTTTTCATTTTAGATTTGAATCACTTAATACACCGTACAGGTACATGTACCTTGGTAAGGAAATGAACCACTGAAAAAGTCATCAAGAACTGAACTCTTGTTGGCATCTGTACTTCTGCCAGAATGTAATGATAAAGCAATAATTATCAAACTGGGAACAAAACAGTGCTCTAAACTGTGTGCAATGTATACTACACCAGTTGTCTACTGCCAGCCTCTATGCAGGTTGTGTCAAGTCTAAAGCAAATCTTTGTAATGCCAACAACAGAAGTATCCCTGCTAATAAAACCCTAGAGGTAAAAAAAAATTATATTTTGGCAGAACTTCTGTGGCTTTGACACTTTGCAGTCAGAATTATTACAGTCCACCTTGTTACTTTTTCATCCTTTACAAAGCTTCGGCTTGATAAATGTCCACCAGCAGTAACGCAATACCTGCTATTTCCAGCAAATTTATCCTGAGTGTTTTCTGTTGGTAATTCCTCATTGCGTGTCAGAGTTTTATCTGCTTGGAGCTTTTCTACAGCATCATCATCATCCTTATCATTATTGTTGTCGTCATCAATATAATCTGTGACATCATGTCCACTGAAACCAGGTCCAACATGTGTCTGCTGCGAAGTATTAAGGTGATTTGTACTACTGTGCTTGTCTATGGGTCTGTTGTTACTACTTTTTCCAGCTGCATTTACTGTGCTCTTCCCATGTTTTCTTCTGGGGAAGCAAGTTGTTGACAATAACAAAAAATTAATATCTAAGTTGATGTAAGATGAGGCTGATTGCTCAGACTTTTTAAAAGGAAGCCATGGATGAAATGTAAAAAAAGGTGCATGTAACGTTATGTATTCTACGAAACTATGCAGATTACATACAGAGAAGTTATCGAAAATGTACAATGTTGAGACTGACAATAAATGCATACATTACCTAGCGATAAATGTGCACATTTGCACGTGCTTGAACATTACTTACAAGTTACATTAATGATATGCAGTATGAACATGTTATCGTGGTTCAATACATATCAATATTTGTTACAGTGCACACAAGCAACATGGTGTAATCAGCAAGGGCATAATTTAAGTATCCCACTTTCTATAGCTTTAATTCCCTAAGAGTCTTGCTAACCAACCTCCCTCCCATGGATGGGATTCTACTCCACTACTGGGTTACCCTAGGCATTGCACCAAAAGTACACATTCATAAGCCTGGGTGGAAAGAGACACTCTGGAGTTAACTTCTCTACCGTCAACTGATTTCAAATACCTAGACCTCTTAAATACATATACTGTACTTTTTGTTGAGGCAGGTTGGTTTGAGGCAACCTAAAGGCTGGCGGGGACCAGCCAGAAACTATTTATAACAAAACCTTAGTACTTAATTGCAAAATTAACAAAAATTTAAAAATACAGAAAGTCCATTAATGACAGGCTTCTTTTTCAAATTGAATTTGTTCCAGTATCCTTGAGGCCTGTCTGAGTTTTTGTTTAAAAAGCAGTAAGGAGGAAGCATAACTGATGGCTTTAGGTATTAAAATTTAATTCCAAACTATGGGTCCTCTGTACCTTACACTATTTCTGACCAGGAGTCCAGCATATTAACTAATACACTACTGGGTATCTATTGAATGGAAAGTAATTATGAATAAATATGGGGGGGACAACAATAACGAGGAATGTTTCTGGAAAAGACGACAACTTTTCCACAAATTTGGATATTTCATCAGGAATCAGGAGACTGGAAATTTTTTGGGAGTTCATGATAATTATAATATAACACAAAAATAATGGGAGATCCACTTATCTGCCACAATATTTATATTGGTACACAAGAGCTACATGAATTAAAAATTGAACTCAAATTTACACAAAATGATATTCCAGATTTTCGGGATGACTTTCAGTTTCACATTGTTGAGCTCAAACAGCGTTTGTTTAAGGTTACTGTAGACCTTCAGAGGTGTCGTCCGAAGAATCTTTCGTATGCGCGCCGCTTATACTCTAACCATAGAAAAGTATATATCATCGTAAAGGTAATAAAATGTAGAATCACAAGAAATAATTTTTTTTAAGATTTGATTTAATGATAAGCGCGCGCTAGCCTTCAAACGCAAAACTGACACGATTTGTTAAACTGAATTACCTGCCTTCCTGCTCACAAGTACGACCAAACAAACTACACAATGTCAATCAGTAGGTGATAGCCTACAAAAGGGTGTGAGGCTTTTTCGATATTCTGGCTGGTTGCCGAGAAAATCTATTTTGAAGTTGGCGAATTGAATATTTGCCGATCTTCGTCAGATGAGAGCGCGTAAAAGGAGAAGTATTTGAAATATCAAAAAAGCCTCACACCCTTTTTTGCATTGATAACCAAGGAACATTTTGGCCAAATTTCATGAGAATCTGTCAAATCTATATACCCTATTAATTCGCTTGAAGCAAGGAAATCTACGCAAAAATAAAGTCCGAGTTTTAGACTCCTAAAGTTTTAAAGGCTTATCACACTTCATCAAAGCGGCTGTCAACTGGGTCATGCCGCCGACCAATGAAACACGAGCTTCGGATCCCCCGAGCGCCCGCAACAAAAACAGCTCATTAAATTTGCGGGACGTTTTGCAGTCGCAGTCGAACATCGTCGAGTGATTGCGGCGAAAACATGGGTAAAGTTAAATCAACGAGAAAAGCCTCTGGAAAAACATTAAAGAGAAAAGGCACTAATCAGCGAAAGGGAGGAAAAGTTGAGGCGACCTCCAAAGAACCAAACATTCAGTCAACCGAGCGCGATCCAAAACAAAATGTGATCACACTCCAATTCCTCCGATTGTGTGCTTGCGTTCGATTCCTCGCCACTGGTTGAGTCAGATTCTGCTAAACCAGTGGTAGCAGCTTTCGAAGCCATCAGCTTTAAGCTACCGGCACCAACCTCTCTGGAAGTTGAAGGATGTGAGACTCCTGAAACATCGCTTGAAGGCTGGTCAAACCAGGAACCTTTGTCACTGGCGGCGAGTTCCTTCCTCCTGCTTTCATCAAACAAATCGCCTTTCTCCTTTTTCTCCAGGTTTCTTACGAGGTTTTGTCCAAGGCTTCTTTTCTCTTTTCGATGAATTCATAATGTAAGTTTTCACGGATTCTAAATTAAAATATTCACTGATACCAACGGCCAAATCGAAGCAACAGAGCACAACTTTCAATGTAAACAAAATATTCAAATGTTTGTAATTTTAGTCCGGGATAAGATTTGCCACGAAAAATCAGTAGGCGCTAGATGTGTTTAATGGGATTAGAACGCCTTTAGTTATTTATTAACTCTTCTCCAAAATAGTTTTTCCCCGAAATCTCGCGATCATTGAACGATTTCAAACAACTTTTTTCACCAAACTTTAAATCGATGTTTTAGCTATGTCAGGAGCACAGAAAAAAAAATTCGCAAAATTCAGCCTTTGAAGGTCTACAGTAACCTTAAGTTGTCACCCACTGTAGTGGATAAAAATACCAGCAATGTAAGGATTATTGTGGCATTGCATGATTTGAACTTGCTCTTTAAAACCAATCGAAGTTAATTTCAATTAATAAAAATTATCATTATTATACACTGTAATTATTATCTGCTGGTTACTGCCTAACCCTGGCTCTGGTTCAGACCTCGAATAACCAATCCTAACAACTTAAACTGCTCCTTATTAAAACCATACCTCGATATCTGGGGAAGAAAATGCTGGCCTTGACAGTGTAAACTTGACTGAATGTCCTTTAGTATGTTATGAGACAAAAGCTAGGGAAATTATTGAACATACCTATCCACCTGCTTATCTTTAGAAGCTTTCTTTGTTGAAGTACTACATGCTGTCATAACAGATGTTTGAGAAGATTGGGAAGAAGATGTGTTGTCAACAAGTGTAGCAAGTACAAAATCAGCTTCATATGTTGAATCGCCATCCATACTGAACACAATAGGCCTGTTAAAAAAAATAAGTGGAGGAAGGAGTGGTGAGGAAGAAAAAACAGAACTGGCAGCCATTGGTCAGTCATGACAAATATTTAGAGAATAAGTAAGGTAGATATTTTAGTGGCTCAGCAGCTCAAAACCTCATCAGTCACGATAATTGTTTTTAGAACAAGTAAGGTATATCATTATTTTTATGGCTAGGCAGCTCAGCAGCTCAGCAGCTCGTAAGTCATGACAAGTGTTTAGAGAATAAGTAAGGTAGATATTTTAGTGGCTAAGCAGCTCAAAAGCTCATCAGTCACAACAATTGGTTTTAGAACAAGTAAGGTATATAATTATTTTTATGGCTTGGCAGCTCAGCAGCTCAGGAGCTCGTCAGTCATGACAAGTGTTTAGAGAATAAGTAAGGTAGATATTTTAGTGGCTCAGCAGCTCAGCAGCTCATCAGTCACGTTGTAAGTGTTTTTAGAACGAGTAAGGTATATGTTTTTGTGGCTTGGCAGCTCATCAGTCATGACAAGTATCAGTATTTGACCGGCTGAGCTGCCAAGCCATTTAAATAACACTTGTTGTGGTTTGACGGCAAGCGGCTGAGCCACTAGAAAGTGGTCCTGTATTCTCTAGTTAAGCCGAAAGATGCTCAACAACAAACTTACTTTCCACCAGTTTCAAAATGCACATGTATTGGTTGACTTGCAAACTCTGCAAAGGTTAAGATGGCCTGAAAAAAATGAGTCCTTGTAAGTGAAATTATTTTCTTCTCTATTTTTCATTGTAGCAGTGCTTGAAATTAGCGGTTGCCTGGTCGTCCAAGACAACCAAAAAGTTTACTGGGTAAAATTAAGAGGCTGGTTGCCCAACTAACGAATAAACAATGCACAACCCAGCCAAACAGAGAAAATAAATTAATCATGAATGGCAAGACTTACTTGACAGTTTGTATTGTTCGATAATGTGAAATTAATTATAATTAATTTGCCTTGCCTAAGTGTTTTCCTGTGTTTTGAAGATCTGTAAATTTTACAAAACATTGTCACATACAAAAATTTAAGAGACAAACCCAAATTTTCATGTCTGGTAGCGATCAAGATCAGAGACACCATTTTGAATACGCCACAACTTGAGCCCAGACTTTCGTGAAAACCATTGGTGCACACTTAGAACTATGGGATATTCAAACTTGTAGTTCACTTAAATGGGTACGTTTTTCCTAAACGGGCAACCAAGAATTTATCAGGGCAACTAAATTCATAGGTTCGGTAATGTCTGGCTATTGAAATAGGGACAACCTTGATTTTCTTTATATTTCGAGCAATGGATTACCAATGAATGCAAAATTTAAGACACTATACCCTCAACTCCTTAAGGCAAAATGTAATATCTGTATCCACACCAATTTGATAATTATCAAACTCCTCAGGAACCAGTTCCATTTCCGTATGGATGACTTTGTTTGGATCTAAAGAAAACAAACCAAATTTTAAGTTAAATCACATTATCATTCAAATAACTAATATTATTATATGGCTACAATGTTACGTGCACTCTGATTGGCTGCTGAGCGGACAAGGTTTCCTTGTAAGTACTGGGAATTATTATTATTATTAGTATAGACAAGAGTTGTCTCATTTTCAAAGAAACTGTTTCTTCTGTCAGTTCTGGTTTTGATTGCATGGTCAGGTGTGTTTCGGTTCAGTGCACATGACCTCAAATGACCTCTTGTGCGTGCAAGCTGATATTGAAAAACCCGAAAAAGAGGCCATATAATAAATATCTTATTCACCTTGTCTGCTCGGTCATTAAAAGGAAATCTCAGACTTCGGCCTTGACAAGTACACAGTGTTGCATCCAGGTTTTACTGGGTAGGGGTCCTCTGGACCCCTTGGACAAATATTTGGGGGTACAGACAAGAATTTTGGGGGGTCCTGTCATAAATATTGATTTCAATCACCTCTTAATTTGATGATGAAGACGAGTGAAAAATCGTATTGTCGGTGTCCGCCATTTTGAAAACTGCGATTACTGGGCCGAGTAAATGTTTCTTCGTTCACCTCCGCGTAACGCTACAGCTCTCTCAAACTAAAAAGCTTTTGTTATGAGAAGTCAGAACTCAAAAAAACGCGGAGCGAATGAACCCAAAAATCCGTCATTGGTAGCAATTGTGCATCAGAAGGCATGACGCTCCAGTGTTCATCTTCGGAAGTTCGTTGTTCCGCACGTGGCAAGTGGATTGTTTTTCTTCGCGTCGATACAAGTGGAAGAAATGTGCATATATTTCGAGCATGATATTTGTGCGTCCACAGGGACCCCTTCTTAGTATTTTAGGGGGTCCAAAGGCAAAATATTGTGTCCCAGGACGCAATGACGCGCTCTGGATGCAACACTGAACTGTACACTGTACGTCAATTACAGTATTACGCAAAAGCAATGCAATCAAAATTTGTTGAAAATTGCGATTTGCTCTTGTGATATTTTGGCATTAACCACCAAAATACTGTTACAATATTTCAAAGAGATATTCCTGCTAGATTGTTATGCATCGCTGAAACTTCATTTGCAATACTTTTGTACACAGAAGGTGGTAAACAATATCATGTAACAAAATGGTGGGTCTCCTCTACTTCAGAAGTATCAAACATTACTAATATTTTTTTAACCATCAACCTGCAAGCCATAAGAATCCCTGCCCAGTCTTTACCTGGCTCATCATCCACATAGTTTTTGACTTTAAATACCTCTGGACAAACTACAAGTGTCATCTCCTCTTGATTGTTTGGAAAGTTAAACACTGTATCATTCAAAATCCTGTAAAAATTACACAATCACAACAATTATCATTAACAACAAAATAATCATTAATAAAAGTTACTTTTTCAGTAACACTGTATGAAACATGACTCACTTTGCTTGAGCAGTGATGAAATTAGGTGACAAGTCTTTGGAGAACACGGCCTGTAATGTTTCACACTCTTGGAAAGTCAAGTTGTACGTCTTTGTGATTCCTGTGAATGGTTTTAAAAAGTCAGAAAAAATTACCTACACAGCTGAAAACAGTCATGTAACACAAAGTATCCCACATTGGGTTTTATTTTAAACTGGAAATCTACCTCTAGTAAATTTCTTACTGCAATAATGTTTTTACTTTCAATATTGCAACCACATGGAAATTTTAAAGTGGGATTGGACTTTGTTTAACAGCCAAGAAATTTGTCCTCATTGGAATTCCCAATGTGGGTGAGAGGGAGCCATTTAGGTAAGTGGGGTAGGTGAGTTCTCTATGACCACATGATAACAGGCTTACCATGACGACAAAATAGAAGAAACACCAGCCTTGCTTCTGCAACATTTAGTTCTACCTTACACTGATCCACTGTCTTCTCAATTGTATTCATAGATTTGAATGCAGACAGGCAGGACTGCGAGAAAAATTAAAGAAGACATAACGATAACAAAAAAGACTGCATCAAAATGTAATGAAGAGTTCTACTGATGTTAATGCTTTTGAGTGAGCCACTGTATTCCTTCAATTTTTATCAAATGGAGGGGGTACCCCACACAGACTATAATTTTACAGCCATTTGTAAGTATTCTATCTGTTGCACCCCTTACCTTCATAGCGATCTTGCATTTCAGCAAATCTTCTGCTTGGGAATCATCTGGTAGATCTTTTGCGCCATCATCATAACTTACGAAGAAGCTTTCGTTGAACAAGAAGCACGCGTAAGCGGAACGAGACGAATTGACAGTCCTTAGAGCGAGCTGAAAACATTTAGGAAAATTAATGTAATAAACGTACGAATATCGAAATAACGTGAAAGAAAGGATCGAAATTTAGCTTACCCCTTGCGACAACGCCTCCAAATACAACTCATCACCAATCTTCGACAAACAGTGGATGGCTTTTGCAAACACTAGAGATGTAAGAATATTTTTTCTCATAGGTCATATGTCGTTCTTTATAACTGTCAGATAACCGAAGGATCGTAGTTTAGACCTTACCCTTTACAGATCGCCCAGGAATAACACAGCGCATTGTAAACCCTGGCCAAGTCAAGGACCTAACCACCTTTCCATATGTTGCTGAGCCAGTCTGCTCTTTATCATCCTTAATACTCTACCTCTGAAGAATTCGCAGCTTAAAAACACATGCTGTCAAAGATCTCGCAGAAAAATTAGTGTGATTCAAAATGGCGCCAGAAAATTGAAAATTGTAGCAGTTACCGCTGATCATAACAAACGGGCTTACAGGAATCAGAAATCCAACATGGCGAACACAGCAACAAGTTTCCCTACTTGGTTACAGCTATCAAAAGAAGACATAACCAGAACAAAAGAGTGGCATGATTTAACTTCAGAAGTCTTCGAGGCAGTACAACAGCAGCTCACCGAAAGCCATGTCTCTTACTTCTCAGATCTCACGGATTCTGAAAAAATCTTGTTTCTAGACCGAGCAGCTAAGCTTGTTCGTGATGGGTCGCTTCATCAAGATCTTATCACGACCGTCTCAGGCATTCTTGATCGGAAACTAAACGAAGAAGTAACTCAGATCGTAATGACTCCAGCTAATGAGTATACAAAGACACAGCTTTTGCTGCAGGAAGCATCAAAAGCTTCCATAAGCTTGCTTCACAGATGGCCTGATCTAAAGAATAAACTGTTCACTTGTCTTAATCGTCCTCTACCACCCGATTTGCGAAAGGCAGTGTGGAAAATGTTTTTAAATAATCAAGGTGTTGGCCAAGAGTATAAAGAAAAGAAATTGAAAAACAGAAAAGACGTGACATCTCTTGAAGCGGCAATAAGTCACAAATGTGAAGCTTTCTTGACTTCAGAATCAAGTTTTCGCGATCTCGCGGCTCACCCAGCAGTGTTAAGCACCATGCGCGCTGCACTTTGTTATAGACATGCCTTTCTGAAAGGGACAGTGACTATTGTTGATACTGACTACTTATTGGCTGTTCCTTTTCTGAAGGTATTTATTGCTGATAGCCAGGTTAATGAGGTTGATGATGAGGAAATTGCGGGTTTCATTGAAGTATACTTTACCTTTATGGAGTCCAGACCGCCTATAATGAAGGATTCCAGATCAAAGGTAGAGTTTTATTAAATGATTTGTTTAAGTATTTAGCACGAATTACAAATATTATATTATAGGCTTATATAGACATGGGAGTCAAGGCCCCCTACCAGGTCTACTGCCAACTTAGTCACAAGATCGAATTTGGGACTTGAAGATGTTTGTTTTCATGAAATGAGAAAAACTGGAGAACCTTTGGAACAAGGAGAGAACCATCAACAAACTCAACCCATGAGACTGCAGGAACCGAACCCCGGTCACAAAGATGGGTGGCAAGTGCTCTCATCACTGTGGCAGTTGCATGTATAAATCAACTAGTGCTATGGAGAAAAGGTAGCCAGTGAATCATACTTGTTACTTTACAGATATTATGATTCAATACAAATAGTGGTACAAAGAACAACAACTCTGGGCTTGACAACTAGAAGGCATATTAGCTCTATTAAACAGCACACCTGTAGTATTAATGAGTAACTTATAAGTTTAATGCTTTTAAGCTAACCCTGGCTTAGTGTTAATCAGCTTCCTAAGAACCTGCACAACCCAGAGTAGAGCAGCACAATCTAGACCTGAAATTCCCAGTATGAATTATCTTTAATAGTGGTAATGAGAGAATCACACAAAATTTCTGTGAATCTCGTGCATGTCACTGGGAATCAAGCCCTCAGTTTCTTCAACAGATCTTAACTGTCTGGCCTTGTGGTTCAGTTGACAAAGCAACTGTAGAGAATGCTCCCTGTTCTATAACTTGCATTTAGCTGATTAACTGCTTCCCTTTATTTCAATCGTAATCCTATGTTTGACACAGTGTTGTTGATTCATTACCACCAGGAATTCCTGGCAGCTTTAAAGCAGTATGGAAATTCAGTAACTACTATTTTGAACTCTAAAAACATGCAGTTAGCAACAACATTGGAGAGACTGCTTTCACAAGGTAAAAAAACATCTTGAATCCAAAAGTTTGTTCTTCCAGTGTGAGAAATAGAAAGACCAGTTAGCTACTAACTATGCTAAAAATGAAGTTTCTGTTTAAGTTGAATCAAAGGAGAAATTAAATTTTGAGACAAAAATTCAAAATTACTACAGCTTTGTCAGAGTGAAACTTTGCTAAATAAGAAACAGACTTCGGTCTTTAAAGAACATCAAAAACCAGTGTCTCTTTCTTAGTGAAAAATGCATGCCTAACCAACCCTGCCATTGTGTGCGCAAAATTCTCAAATTATCACCACTAATTGCGGCTATCATCAAGGATGTTGCTTAGAAGCTTGGCATATCAATAGTGCCCACCCTCCTTTGAACTGTGATGATAGCATTTTTTGCCCAATACTTAATATGTACACCTTGTAGTTAAGCAACACCATTCCTTGCGGGTATAAAAGCAGCTTCACATCCTTGCCCAATCACCCCTGAAGAAGGCACTAGACAGGAGTGTCAACATGTTGGGTTGGTAAATTGTAACTTTTTAAGTTATATTCATTATTTCAAACCAGTGTCAAACTTTGTCTGATTTTCCACCTGGTTGCAATGTGCACTTTTCCTTTAAGAACTCAGTCCATTAAATGGAGGAAATTGCACTGGAAATTGTTATTGGCTCATCAAAAGACACAATTTTCTTTGATGTGGAAGATATCATAAACCATTGTGTACATAGAGTTTACCCCTTCAAACATGAATGGATTTGAAGTACTGTACTTTCCCTTCTTTACCCTTTCACTCCTAAGTGACCAAGATGCAAATTTCTCTAAAATCATCATCACATTGGCAAGTAAATGGATTTTTTCAGAATTCAGAAAATAAAATATCTGGTATTGGATTGATCAAACACACCAAATCCTTGATACTTGAATGACTTAGAAGAATTACAACTGAAATCTTGGAAGGAAAATTGTTGAGGTATTTCTAAGAATTGTAATTAAATTTCTGGAACAGTGTTACAAGCCCTTACTTTCGATGTTTCCATGGAAAAATGGTACATGAGTACTGGTAATGCAGATGTATTGATGTGATCTTGCTTCCTGTTTTCTTTTAACCCGTAGAAAGGCCAGTTCAGTTGGCAGAGGGTCTGGCAACAGTAATGCGATCATATGCCAGGTGCATGTTTGTTGGTTTTTTATCTCTTGATGTGGTGTGCTACATTTGGGATCAGTACATAGTTACTCTAAAGCTGCCATCATTTCACTGTATTGCCACTTACTCTGCTATATTGCTGATGTTGCTAAAGAAGGAACTATTGCGATGTAGAAATGTAAGTGCCATTTATAATATTCACATATGGTGCCTTAGCAGAAAACTGTTATCTGATATATGATCATTATTTTAACAAAAATTCATATAGCAGGATACTTTATCTGTGGTTCTTTTCAGTCCTCTGGAGCAAAACATTTTTTTGTTTGACAGCTTGTTTTCTACTATCGATACTACAGTAGTTATAAATCTCCTTAATGAGTGCTCTATACTTCCTTACATGTTGGTTGTGACAATGAGTTTATTTGGTGTTAAATAAGTTTCATATATAATTGTGTTGTTTATGTTCTATATTGTGGTGGCCTGTTTGCTAGAAAGTGAGTGGAAATTGTAATGAGATTATTTAAACATTGGTGATTTGTGATAATCAAAGTGTTAAAACTGCATGATTGGGGACTAAAGTGTATGCATTTATATTTATGAAGAGTTTTGCCTGACAAAAGTATGTCTAATTCACTTTTGTAGGCAAAGGAAGTTGAAGAAGTCCTTCTTGTAAAAAGCAGAACTCTGACTGTGCAGGACTTTCAGCGTGAGGTAAAAAAGTGTAACAAAATACAACTCCAACATACATAGGTCTAAAATGTTGTATTGCTCGCCATGGTTATAAGCGCTCCCATCTTAGTAATATTGAATTAATAAAAATAATAAGAACACCTAAGCCACTGAAAAGGCCTTCTCTATATAACCTGTAAAATACTTGTTCTCTTTTTTGGAGGGTAATGTGAGTTGGATATTCTTCGTGTGTGGATGAGAACTTAGTGATAGGGAACTTTGTTATGGGCATTACGAAAATCGTTGCATCTCTTTAGGCTTACTCAAAAGGACATTTTAACCAATTTTACTGTTGACAATCACAGTGACATTATTGGAAGCTCTCACGTGATCGTTTTTATTTTACGGCAGATTGACGCTCACTTCATGGTTGATTGGCAGAGGCAGGTTCATGAACAGGTTGATGGTGCCCAGCTTCCTCTCGTGGATCCAGTGGCAAGTATGTGACATAATAAAGGACAGCCTCTTTCAGCATTCTGTGCACTGTTTAGTGTTACTTGATACTTACTGGATTGATAAACTGAACAGTTGCATTTGCCATGTTTTTACTTGCTAACTTGGTTGTTAACGTAGCAAAGAAATACTTTACTATACTGACTATGTTGCTTCCATAACTGCGAAAAATCTTTCTTTTATTAAATGCTTTAAAACTGTTTGATACTTAATCTAAAGTAATCAAGAGATGAAATCTGTTAGTCCATGGGTCAATTCAATGAAACTTTAATTGATTTACAAGAGAAGCTATTGCTTTCAAAATTTAGAGCAATAGCTACACTCGTAAATCACACTTGTAGAATTTTTATCAAATTAGCCCGACGTTATACTCATAGCGTCACTCATCGATCACTCATCACATTCTCGTTTGTGTTCAGCGGTAGGTCGATCTGCGCACGCGTGGTCATGGTGGTTCAGAGGCGAGCCTCCCAGTCGATCGGGAGTGGACGACAGACGGCGGACACGTGAGGAAAGAGAAGAGGAACGACGGAGGCTTCGGCTGGAACAGCTGAGGGAGGAAGAACAAAAAAAGAAGAAAGAAAAAGAGATGATGCGAGAGCGCGAGCGGAAGATAAAGGAAGAATTCGAGGAACAAAATCAGCGAGAAAAGGAGGTAATAGCTAGCCTGGAGAGAGAGCTGAAACAAGAAAAAGAGAATCGTATAGAGTCAGATCAAGTCAAAGACGAGGAGATTAGACGACTTCGTGAAGAACTGGACAGACTTCGTACAGCGCCGGCTGCTTTCAACCGCACTGCTGCAATACCACTGTCTCCTCCATCCGCTGCGGAATCAGTCCGCCCCAGTCCGGTACGTCCAAGGGAAACGGATCCACAGGCGGATGAGCTGGTGCGATCTTTACTGGGCGGAGTTCTTAACAGTCTTGAGATGGGTAGGGAATATTATAAGCACATTAAATTTTTGTCGCCTTTTCTCTCCCAGGGTAAACTCAAGTCTCATACAATATGTTCCAACTCAGTTCAAGTAACCCTTTCACTCCGAGTCAAACCTTGAGTCATACATTGGAACCTCGATTTAACAAAGTCCTCGATATAATAAACAATGTTCGTCAGCCCGCGAAAGTTACAGTAAAATGTATGGGACAGAACCTTGATATAACGAACCTGTACATTGTGGTTTTATCTTTTAACCTTTTCACTTCCAGAGTCAAACCTTGAGTCATACAGTGTGGTTCTAAGTTTTAAAAGACAAAACCACATTGTACGACTCAAGGTTTGACTCTCAGAGTAAAAGCTTGAGTTTATATACACTGTTGTTCTAACTTTTATAGTTATACACTGTTGTTCTAACTTTTATAGTTATACACTGTTGTTCAAACTTTTATAGTTTTTCACTGTTGTTCTAACTTTTAACCCTTTTACTCGCAGAGTAGAACCTTGAGTTATATGTCTGGCTCAAATCTAAAAAATCTGCGTTTGCTGTTCAACAAGTAGCGCAATTCTCGTTTGCGGTGACGTCTGATTTTGAGTCATTACACTCTTTGCAGTGGCCCATGGTTCGGGGGAGCAGCGGAAAAATCTCGATCTCTTAACACGAGAAGAAATGGAGAAAAACACACGGGAGTACCTTGAGGCAGAAAGAGAACTGTTTGAACGAGAACTCAGGAAAGAGGACTGGGACAGAATGGACTCTGAGCAGCGGTCTAAAAATGTTGAAAAACTTGTGAAGAGGTTGAAAGAGAAGAGATACGAAAGACAAAATGGTGCGAGCTAATGTTGTGCCCCGGTATTCCATGTGAATGATTCCTCTCGAAACTGGTAACGAACATTGATTTGACATAGTTTGAGGCTATGCTGGTTTAAATGATGGCTGTAACTTGGAAAGTTGTAACTTGGAAAGCTGCAATTCACCGACCCAACGTTTCGACGCACCTGTCCAGTCTCTGCTTCAGGAGTAATTAGATTAGTATGTGGAATCAAATGGTGACGAGTGAAATTAGGGAATAATTTCACGCGCGTTTTGTCCAAATCCTAATAATTTCCCGAGCCTTCACGAGTTCACCATTTAATTACCTATCAATATCATGGGTGACGAATTACGTTAGCAATCGTGGATTTTTGACATGTTTATCCTGGATCGTATCAATCGAGAACTCTACTCTCTCAAATGTTTAGACCTTAAATTTGGCTTATAAAGTTCAGAATTTTTCAGACTTTTTCGGTAAAATACCTTTTAGAATCCTTCTTGATGTTCTCTTGTGTGTTCAGGTTTTCTAAAACGTCTTTTTGTGCCCCGACATCTTCATTCACGGCATTTTAAAACTTCGTCGCCATCTTGACACTGAGACGTACGTAAGGGTTGCTATGGCAATTTTGTAATTTCACATGTGAAATTACAAATTAACGCTGAAATTTCGCGCCAAAATTAAGGAGTAATTCGTCACCTATGATATTAGATTCATTATTTAAAACCAGCGTAGCATCAAACTCTGTCTGATCTTCTACCTGGTTGCAATGTGTGTAAGTGTTGGATTACCGAGATTTGCCCGCGAAAAATTTAGTCGTTCTCAGTCTTAACGAGACGGTGCTACTGGTGTCATTTTATAGAGAAGTGAACTCTTTATTGTTGATCTTTAAAGAATGAGAGAAGTAAAATCTCTAACACTGATCACAAATACAGGACTAACCCGTTCATAATATTTAACAATTATTCGCCGAAGGCGAAGTGGATATCGATGAATATTCACCGAGACGAAGTCGAGGTGAATATTCAGTGATAATCACTGAGCCTGAGGCGAATAATTGTTTTAGTATAAATACACAGGTGATTATTTCAAAAAAAAGAAAAAGAAAAAAAAGCATTGTACAACACGAAAAAATGCTTATTTCATCAAAAGCGCGCGAACGACTGGCAGCCATTTGTTCGTCGAGGTGATTATCGGCTGATAATCCGAGATAGCGAACCAATCAGAGCGCGCGATTTTGTATAATCACCTGAGTATGTATACTAAATCGATTTATTTCAGGGAGCAAACCTCTCAGTGATAGCATGGCAATGATCAAATACTAGAAAAAAAATTACAGAGACATTGAGCGCTTAATGTTTACTAACAAGCTTTTAAAGTGCTGACTTTTCGAGTCTCTGTAGCATCTTCAGTTTGGTGGCTGCTATTCAGCGAAAGCGGACTTATTCGTACTTCAGTCTTTGAGTCATGTAATGCTTCTTCAAATTTAAGGGAAACTTAGTGTCGTCACCAGCTCTTGTGACAAAGTGCAAGAAGGGGTGCTCTTTTTAAACATATTTGGAAAGTGCATTTATGCAGGTGTCTATGAATCGCACTTAACAACCTTAGAGACACGGTCAATCCCACGTTAGATAAGCCATAGCCGTAGAATTATTGAAGAAAATTCACTATTTTCCCAGCAGTTACCGTTATTTAACAATCGATTAATATGTACATATACAATAAAAAAAATAAAGTCATGTGACGAAAGTTTGGTTTTCATTTTAGAAAAAAAAAGAACACCAGTCCAGGTTTGATAGACTGCGAAAGCTTGCAGGCTCGTTTCGTTTCGGTAATAGTTATTTTTGATTCCTATTGGCAACTTTCGTCACTTGAAGAAGACCTGCTTTGCCTTGTGGGATACGGCATTGTCCTGTGCGTGCGTAATGACTGGTAAGTACGCTGGCCGTATCCAGGGCTCGTTGGTGATGTTGGAGACATCGGAACAGGTCCCACGTGACCCATCATCTGAGGCATCATGGGTATGTATCCCCCGGGAGGTGGTGAATTAGGAAGATTCCTTGGTGCGTGTGCAAGGGGAGCTCCTCTGTTTTCATATGGTCCTGCGAAATAAGGTCCACAATATAATGACTTCATAAATAATTATTCTCTGAAATTAATCATAGAACATTGTTAAACCAACCGGTATCGCAGAGGTCATGGGTTCGAATCCCGTTCAGGCCTGAGTTTTTTTTTTTTTTTTTTTTCAGGCTTTAATTTCACAGATGCTTAAATTGTGTACATAACTGCGATGATCAAGTAATATCATTACATATTACCCCACATTTCAAATATATGGTCTTTCATATATTCATTTGAATTAAGCCAATGAAGCAACCTCAGTGACGTCTCTCGCAAACAGCTGCAAGGCAAGAATTGACGGGGGTCATTTTTCTTTCTTTTACCGAAGCTCACCAGCACACGGATTTCTGAGAAATCCTGGGCTTTGTTCACGTCGTTAGAGTTGGATGGTGTTGAATATCCGGAGACAGTGAGCTAATGAGGTTTTTCAAAATGCCAAGGTTGCTGAGTTGATAATTCATCCTTACTTCATTGGATCGTCCTTCTTTTAATTTTGTTCAACTTCATAATTATTTTGCTACCTAGATTTTTTAGAGTACTAAATCGTATACCGAAATAAATATAAATTATTTGAGAATTTCATATATGTGCACTGTACTGCCGCAGAAAGATATTTAATAAATGAAAGATTCTTGCAGTTATGGAAGCAGCTTAGTCAGTTGCCAAGATAAGACCTGAAAAGATTCAGGCTTGAACGCAAGGTCACGGGTTCGAATCCCGTTCAAGCTTGAATTGTTTTATGCCTTATCTTGGCAACTAACTTGCTTTCATAACTGCGAGGGTCTTTCATTCATTAAATATTGTATACCATTGCTATGCCGTTTGGTTTACTTAAAAAGAAAAATGTCTGTTTCCAAGGTCCTAAAAATACACTCGAACACGGGCTTCTACACAGGATTCAACTAAAATTTAACATGATCTTTCTGTTTGTGCCAACACGTCTGTGGTCGACAACGTCGGTAAGTATCTTTTATAAAGGATACAATTTTAAACCGTGTTGAACTAAACAGCATTTAAACATGTTTAAGCTTTGGTGTGAACGGGGTATTAGTTTTGAAATTCAAAATGCAACATTTGTCATCTCTGTTAACTGTAAACTAAAACCGTTCCTCTTATCGTAAATATTTTTTTCTTTGACTTTTTTTCATTTTTTCATTTCACTTTTTTCTTTTCGCCTTGCGTTTTTAGCCTAACTATGCTTAAAACAAGTATCTAATATATAATAATGTCCATTGTTAAAAGCTCTGCCACTGATTTGACTTAATTTTCTGTTTATAATTCGTTAAAATAATAATAATTGTGGGAGCCAAGAGAAAATTGAGGAAAGAGAACACAACCTCGGCAGATATGATAAGGGGACAGAATCTATTTTTAGTGCGGAATCTATTTATATCTCGTTCCATGACTGTGCGGTTTCCACATGGCGCATTAAAATTATAACCACGTGATGAGAAGGACATCAGCCATTGGTCAGTTGAAATAATTTCCGGATCTTAAAATAGATTCTGTCCCTTTATCGTAGTAAGAGAACCCAGTATGGAAGATACGTTCTCTTACCTCATTTTCCAATTACTTACAAGCCCTGTGGTTTTCCTTGGGCTTCCTATCCGCTAGGTTTTTATATTTGTGTACAGTCGAACCTCTCGGTACGGACACCTCTCTATCACGGACAGTTTCCTATGTACCGACAAAATTCTCATACATTTTCTCTAAAAAAAAAGTTCTTTAATACGACGGACCCTCTCCAAGTTCCTACAAACTCAGTCTCTTTATTACGGACACTCCGGGACAAGGTGTCGATAATTTGCGGTATGTACCATTTCCTGGTGGCAGTTACACAACATTGACAGTTTATCAGTCAGCGATATCAATACCAAAACATGTCAAAATGTTTGTTTTCAAAACTTACTTTCACAATTGCAAATGCAGTATGTCGAAAATACTGTGGCAATAGCCAATTCAATACGTGTTCTGTATGCAGTGCTGTTCTATACAACTGTAACCGATTGACAATTAGAAACGAAAGGCGAAATTCAGCCATTGTCCCTTGAATGAATAGCATTGACCATCATTCGTTTCCGGTCACTTCTCAGTGTGGTCTTAAAAGTGACGTAATCATAGTGACCTCTCTAATATGGACACCTCTCTAATCCGGACACTTCGCTCTGTCCCTTCCGTGTCCGTATTAGAGAGGTTCGACTGTATTTATGTTTTAAAACTCATGGCAAACAATAAACCTGAAACTTGAATCATGTTTATTGAATATTTTTCTATTTTTTAAAATAGAAATGTACCTGGTGGGTAAGTGTAGTTTGGATTCATTCCTGGAGGAATTGGCCTAGGAGCCTGGGGTCGAGACACTGTATGGACCTCATTTCTTGGAGGTACCATGTCACCGTGCAGTCGGGCACGTGCTGTTGCAACCATTTCTCCTTGATCTAACTGCTTCATCACTTCCATTACACTGCAATTTAGGTAAAAAGCTGAATAAAACTTCGGGACCAACTGCTTATTACATTTCAGAGTAATAAGCAGTTGGACGGGGGGACTCGCATACAAAAAGGGGCCGGGATGCTCGTCGGAAATTTTGAATGTAACCCCAAAGGAGACCAATCTGTGCGTGGCCCAAGCTTATTTGTGACCCCTAAAAAAACCACGTTAAAGTCTTCTTTAGGTATTGATGTTATAGAAATCTTCGATTATATGAATCGAGTAAATAAAACAAATTAAAAATATACATATTAAATATACATATATATTATTATATTTCTTCGGGTGAAACGAGACCTTCAAGGCTAAATATAATGGTGTTGGGCACAAAACACCCTAAGTGAGACCAAAATCCGAAATTTACATCCCTTCGCGAGACGACGAGCATCCCCGCTCCTTTCATATGCGAGTCCCCCGGCTTTATTTATACCATTCACGTTCCGTAAAAGGTGTTTCGCCGCAAATTTCCAATTACCCTTAATTCGGTCTTCGCTATCGCTGATGATAAGTAAAAACCTACTCTCTGTTGAAACTCAGTGAGAAGATATTTATAAAAGTCTACCACGTTGTTGCTGGAGTCTTGGCCTGCCAAGTCCTGGAAAACCACTCTTTTCAACATATAAATAACGTATAGCCCAGTTAAACCACTATTAGTAAAGCTTAATTAATGTTCATCCCAGTCAGAGGTGTTAGTAATGCTTACTGTTCAGCCCTGCTAAGCCACTGTTAGGAGATTACAGCTCTCAACCTAGCTGAACTACTTTTGTTAACGTCTGGCGTAAGCAGCTGCGTTTGATGTCACGTTTTTTATTCTTACCGTGATAAAATAGTTGATAGCTCTGAATAAACCCTGTCTCCCCTCCCCAACCAACTTAGACTTCAAAGAGTACAGAAATAGAGCAAACACCACAGGGGAAGAGAAGCCTTAACAAACCCCAAGAAAACCTGGCGCAGAACAGTCAGTAGGAGAGGGAGCGACCCGTAGAACCCACCCCTTACAAAAGCTATGTTGTTGTCTCACGCACCAACTGGCACGAAGAGTACTGATTGATTGAAACAATTAGTGAGCTGCATAGTTTTGTACAGACAGCAATGGCCAAAACATTACATCGCATAGCGCGCGTGGGAAATGTCCATTGAGGAGCACGAAGAGACATGACCTCTTCTTCTGCTAAATTATGGACATCAAGAACGGACAGTCCCTTCAATGATACCAAATAATACCCACCAGTCATCTGGGTCGCAATCTCGGAATCCCTTGGCGAATGGATTGCTGGCAATCTTAAGCTGTGTTATCTGAAAATTAAAACAAATTTGAACATGTGATTACTTGTGAATGTTTTACCAGATGTTATCTTGAAACATTGTCAGGAACAATACATTATAATCTCTGGAGTCAGGGAATACCACTCCAACTTTGGGTATAGTATGTTTAGCTACTATTAATTTTCTGTCATGTTGTTGTAATAGGTACTCAGTTCTATACTGTGTTATATTTATCAGACTGTAGCTCCGTTTTTTAAATATATATATATGTATATTCGTTACCCTTTTTTTAAGCGTTTTACCCCAATCCTCAAATTAATTTATCGTATTATCCTTGGTCAACAATTTTCAACTCTAATTCGCTATCGGATTCATCAAATTCACGTTTTGTTCTTTTCCATCTTGTAAAGTGTATGAAACCTTAATTAGCGTTCTCATGACAAGTCCCACGTGTTACCCACTTGTGTATCAATATTCTAGCTGGGATAAAAAATGACGTTTTCGGATTTCGTTCGTCGAGGCTCATTTCTAATTTCTTGATGAAAGGGTGGCAACTATCGCTCCTTCCATCGTGGCTTTTTTTGAACAGGGGAGTCAGTTTGGGCGCTTACACTTTCTAATCTATGATAGGTACACCAATTCCTACAATAACAAGCAAGTGACCCCTTTGTTATGTCTTTTGTCTACCAGGAGTATTTGTACTTAGTTATAAAACAACTTGTGAAATTGTTAATTGCATTCCAGTTAATTCATGAGATATTGGGTTTCATAGGGTTTGACAGCAATGCAGCAAAAGGTCTTCAACGGTGGCGTAAAATGATACCTACTCTCGGGTTAATCCCTGAATAGAACAGGCGTACCATTATTACAGATGGGAATGTATTGTTTGTTTGTTGGCTTCCCGATTTAGCAACCACACGACCAACTCCTCAGTCAACAATCCTGAGCCGGTTTTAGCAACATTTTTTGATTGGGGTTTGCGTTGCAGGAAATTCAATTGAGTATTCAGGGCTACAGTTGTTTTTGAACAAACGGTGCATGGTTGACCAACAAAGTCATGAAAGTGGAAAGCGAAAAAAGTACCGAATAAAAGGATTGTAAGGAAGGCAGCGCAGCTGTCCACAATGTGAGTTTATTCCCCGGGGGGGTACTCGATACATCCCTGGGTGGGGAGATGCGGCGCGCCCCCTTATACCATGACCCTGTTTAAGACAAATATCGCTGATTTTCCTACCCTGTTTAAGACAGAATTCCGATCTTTGAATCCCTGTTTAAGACACTTAACCCGAAACCATACCCTGTGTAAGACAATAATATCCTGTTTATGACAAAATTCCCAAAAAACATACCCTGGCTGGCCGTACGTCCCCATTAAGCCCTTATAAGGGAGTACCCCCCGGGGTTTATTCTTTGTTCAAAGCGGGTTATTCCTGGAATCACTTCAACTGTTCTTAAAGGTTCCTGTGACACTAGAAAATACAGCACTCTTATAAGCAATCTATTGTCTTACTTGTGCTGGTCTAAAGTTAGATGAGTTCTAAGAGCTGAGTGTATTGTCCGTTAAAAGAAACTATTTCCTCCAATTACACACTCAAGAGATTGCGCATGCAACGAAAATAGCAATGAGAAAGAACGCTTTGATCGCGCTTTATTCAATTTATCTAATACAATAAACTCTATCTTATGAAAGGGCTCTCTGTCGGTCACGTATTGACAGACAAGTTTTGAAGAGTTGTAAACAAGTAGTGGCATCAATAAAAACCCGAAACAAAAAATTCCCTTTTGCTGACGGATGTCATAGAATTGAACTAAAACTCTAAATATTGAGATTGTTGTTATAGTTATGGATACCGAGCCTTCTACTCACCATATGGTTTTGGTAAGCGGTAACCGCCATGAACTGTGTCTCCGGGAATACAAATGTTCGCACGTGATCCTTGTTCATTTCGTGTAAATGTGCACGCGAGTTTCCTTTATCTGACTCGTCTAAGATCACGTGAAATCGTGGTTGGTACTTGTGCATCGAATTAAGGATGATCTGGCAAAACACACAAATACAATAATAGTTATTACTGTTAACAGTTTGCCAAATAAATGAGACATTCACTGATAAGAAATAACTCCAAAATTTCTTTTTGGAAAGTAATTCGCAAACAAGAAGTCTCAAACCCTAATAGTTAACTATATTTTTCTTAGGATTTCCTACACGGTTTCATCAGAACCTTATGTTAGATCGCGTTTGAATCTTGCGCGAAACCTGCGACGTTGAAATCTTTGATTTCCTTTTCACACTCAACACAAAATTTATTATCATAAATTTCATTAACATTCAAGTATTGCAAAGGTGTGCGGGCTATATTACAGGATATTTTATGGGAACTTATTGGACGGTTAGCTTAATATTTAAGGGGACACTTTGGAGGTACATTGAGGAACGGCAGATCTACTGATTTACTCGCCAAATTTCAATTTCTGTCGTGGAACTAAAATTCATCGGGCGGTTGTGTTTATGTGCCTGAAAATGATGGAGAGGTAAAGAAAAAAAAAAAACCCAGACTTGTATTTCGCTCAATGTGCACGGCGAACCTTGACCAAAAATGTTTCGATTGATTGATTCGAAGTTGGCGGGATTCCTATTTTAAATCATTGTACAGGAAAATTGAACGATAGTCGGAAATACTTTGTTTTTAACATGCGACAGCTAAAGGCTTTTAAGTATTTCCAGCCTTTAAATTTCCTAGTGGCCCGCGCGTGAACTTTCCTGGTAAAATATGTTAAAAGATATTACTTTAGAGGAAAACGTTTTGAAAAATTTTACAGTGTAGATCTAAGAAACCATCTTTTTGCAGATGAAGGAATCGTAGTATCTGTTTTCAGGTAATCGAAAGAAAACATAAGAGAAAGAATTAATAGCTCAGTACAAAATTTGTACAAGTCTTTCCCTGTTCTTCCAAATAAAATAATTTGACGAATTTAAGCTCACATATTGTGAGGAGAGAAGATCCCAATTCTAGTGAAATATAATCGTCATAACGAAACGAAAACTTCATGGTCGGATGAAAAGCTTAATATTAAGTCAATTTAACCAGATCTTTAGACGCTCGCGGGACGTGGTACTGTTTTCGTTCAAGTGAAAATTCCCCGTTAAATTATCTTTAGAGATGATTGGCAGCAGGGGCTCCTGTTGGCAGTCATAAACTGAACTGGCGAAAATGAAAGCCATTAATGCCGTCAATTGAATGTAAATCCTGTTAGACAGACAATGCTGGTTTCATTTCATCAAGCACACAAAACATCTGGTTCTGTTTCAGTATGGGGAGATTCCAAACGCGAATCAAGAAAGAATTCAAACGATTTGCGAGATACTGAGCGAAGCGCACAAAAGCGTAGATTAACATTTTCTTTTTAAACCGAAGATCACAAGTAGTTTCCGAAGTGCTAAACTTTTAGGGATTTGTCAATAAAGGTGCCCGGTGAACGAAACCTACTTGAAATATGCGCTGCGGCTTTGTATTCTTTTGAAGTTGGTTTGGAGAACAGTGAAAAGGCTTGATGTTGGTCTGGTATGCATTTTGCAGTAATTATCTGGTTTGCAATGAGAAATGATAAACAACAACAAAAAAAACCCTTACTAACACTGAACTATCTTTTTTCTTTACCTCTGTATATCTGTGATCAGTTTTCCATGCGTTGTTTTCACATCTCAGTCACTGAATAAGCTCTTTACTTTATTCTGGATTTCATTAAGACTAATTTCATTAGCGTAAAAAACTATATCAATTCTCCCACACCCTGAAAGCACACCTAGAAGAGGCTGGTGTTCATTTGTTGATAAACTATGCAGTGTTACCATTCATTTTTCTTGGAAGCTACCGAAGAGTTCTTTACTGTGGTGCTGTTTATTTTATTGTACTGTGCGGTTTCAAATTTTCCATCTGTGGATCAAATACAGTATGACCATTCCTTATGGACAGTACTGTACCGTGATACGTTTCTTTTACTATACACTGTGGTTCTAAGTTTTTAATTCAGTAGAGACTCAAACCCTAGCTGATGCAGTGTGACCATTCTTTGGAAATCTCCTTAGAAGTACTGTATCGTAGTGCTGTCTCTTTTACTACACAAAATGGTTCTAACTTTTCATCTGTAAATCAAGCCATACGTCATCTGTAAGTCAAGCCATACAGGAAGGACCATTCTTTAACCTAATGAACTGAACTGGCTATACACTGGTGCTAGCTTTTCATCTGTGGGACAGACTGAGCGTTTGTTTGGTACCTAATAAACACGTACTTCACAGTGCAGTGTTTAGTCTTATTTAACCACACAGTGGGCTCTCAGCGTTTTTGTCTTTGGCCACTGAACAAACCATAGAGTGTCACCATTCCTTTTAATGGAACACAGTAATGATTTGGGGTTAATTATGATGTTTATTTGTGAGTAATTTCTCAAGTTTGTGTTGCTTGTGCATGTGGAATTGTATACCACTAAAGATCAGTAAAGGGCAAAGCTGGCAATTGCTGGCGTAAGGCAATTAGGTTGAAATCTTAAACGGGGTCACAGAACGCCTTTTATCTTTTGTAGGCTCAGACCGCAATGAATTTATTTGTAGTCAGTGTTACGGCATAATCTCGCATGAGTTTCCATTTAAAAACTCTTCCGCTCTATTGATTAGCGATTCAGTTTGCAGTGACGTAAACATTGGCAAACATTAAAGCAGATTCATACAAACCGAGTAACTCCGCAAAACGAACTAACATTTCATGATAACAGATTATGATCAATAAATCATGAAACTTGATCCTCTTTTTCACAGGTAACATATCTAGGTCAACAACTATTTGAAACTTTTAAGAAATCAAGTTTTGGAAACAAATGCAAATTGTTCGATAATTTTGATAATTTTACGGAGAGTAAAGAGCAAGTTCATATCTGTTTTAAGAAGGACGAAATTGCAAAAATAGTTTAAATTTTGTAATAAAATATTTTGACAAGTGCCATGGCTTGTACTTGTAAATCAAACAAAAGTAAAAGTTTAATTTTCTGTGGTATGCTTCACCACTCCTTAGATGGAGCAGAACGCACTCATGGCGCGGAAATTCAACATTTCCTTTTTTGGAAATACAATGTGATGAGCAATGAGATGGGAAAAAATATTGTCTGCTGGTTTTGTCCCAAGGACTGATAAGTTAGCTTGACTTTACTTACATGCCCATTGTCGTCCATGAGATTATTGGTAAGTTTCAGTTTGTCAAAGGACACAATTTGCTTCATCCATTGCTGTCCAGTACAGGGTGAGTCTGGATGAATGTGTACTCTGCCGGGTACACTAGAGTCGGCTTTGCCCGCTACCAGCCATTTGGAACTGTGAAACGCGTAGCGATACCGTTTGTCGTCCACAGGTACAAAGTCCATCATAAGGATGTACTTGGCTGAAGGGTCCAATCCCATAAGACGCACTTGGAATGTGGGAAACATGCGCCTAGAGAAAAGAAATTAAATTTGACTTTAAGAACTTTAAACTATGCAGGTCCTCATAATAATTTCATAGCACTGTCAAGCGAAACGATGATGAGAAACTAAGAAGTGCATACAACTTAGTTTGGAGATAGACACTCAGATCCCGAGAGTTAACGATTGAAAATCTAGGTTCAAACTTCGATTTGTCACAATTGTAAGTATTTCAAAGACGAAGACATAAATGTACTGATTGGCCGTTTTCTGAAGAATGGGTATACGGTGTTTTAATGAAAATGCCTTAACTTCATGGCCACGGCGAGTCTCAGGGTGGTGATTATAGTTGCTGCAAGGGTACACCGTCTGTATGGTAAAGGAAATATCTAACTGTTGATATTCTACTGAAGTTGCTCCAAGGTAGCATGGGCATGCGCGTATTGCAAACCTAGAAAAAATTTAACGCGTGGTCGGATTTAAAAGTTTCATCCATTTCCTTATTAGCATTATACAGCATAGTGACACACATAGAAAGCGCATTCTTAAGTAACATGCCTTAAACATCTTTATCTTTTCAAAAAAAAACTTCATTTAGCGAATTTAGGGTTTTAGTGAACGAAAGTTGATGATTTACATACAAAGATTAAGCTCTGTGTACTACAATGCGATGTATACCGCCTTTTAAAAATCTATGTATGCTTGTCGGAATTCATATTTCGCCGAACCATTTTAAGCTAGATATCCGTGTAATCCCATACTTCATTATGCCTAATGGAGCGGTACTGTGTCGCTCTTTAAAAACAAGAAACGTTTAGACGTGCATTACCCTAAACAATTCAGTCACAGCAGAAACCTAGCCCTATTTTAAAGGGGTGGCGAGTGGTAAATGCGAGACTAGCGTTTTTCTTTGCGAGCCCGAGACATTTTGACTTTTTGGATTGCGAGACCGAGACTTTAAAGTGTTTTGAGTGCGAGACTCTTTCGTATAAAAATCGAGACTGCGAGACGCACATAACTGCTAAAAAACGAGACTGCGAGACCCGTGAAATTTGACTAAAATTTTGCGAGACCCAGAGTTTTTGAAGGACCATTAGTGTTCCGCATGAGTCAGCTTTATACTGTTATCATTATGGTAGCCTTCAAATGACCATGGATAAGGGAAAAGTTGGGAAGACAACATTCAGTATGATGATATCGTTTCCAGTTCCACTGTCGTTAAAATGTTACTTATCGAATATCGAATCAACTGACGAGGTTCCAAATGAAACAGTTTTGCGCGTAAGCAAGTTAATGTGATGAAATTAAGTGCAGAGTCAATGCTTCAATTTACTGCACAGGAAAAACCATGCAGCGTAAACCCTGTTTTGAAGGGCATCTATTTTTACCCCATGTGTCATTGTCTAGAAAAACCACTTCTGCAGGTATTCGTGAAGATGACAAGAAAAAAGTTGATAAATACAAATTCCGCCCCAGAAAATTTACAGAATCGGATACTTGCAGCTTTAATGTCTTTCTTCTTTTAAAAATTCGTCTTTCTAAATGTTTCTCACCAGATATTCACTATGATAACCATGGCACGCACTAATATTCAATGTAACTGATCACAAATTTTGACATTTACTTTATTTTAAAAAACGTTTCCGTGACCAAGAACGGGCCAATAAAAAAACGTCAGCAAAACATGTTTTCGAGCTAACACTCATTTACACCATTTTTACTACTTTATCTGCGTGCTTTCCTCACACGGTGGAAAACAGCAGCAACGAAGATCTTTTCAAAATAGTTCTCCAAAAGGCGAATTTGAAACGAAGCAGTCTTAAAGTAGACCGTCGACAAATGTTTCGAATTCTAGAGATACGTAGCTTGTCCTCTAGAGGGGATAAATTTGTTCTCTTAATTAATTTGACATCATAAACTTTCAGGGCTTTCCAGGAAACACAAGAATGCAATACTAGAATTACCTGCCATGTCCAATATTGGGAAGTTTGTTTTTAGTCTCAATCAACGTGGTTCTCTATCTGTTTACTTGCTGTCGAGTATAGAGCATGCAATCCATCATTTAACACAGTTTTCAAATAATGCAATGAATAGTTTCACACTATTGTCTATACCTTCTAAATTGGGCTATAAGAATAGTACAAGTGTACAACTCATTGCCGTTTCGTTATCAGCTAATTTTCACCAGGTTTCCGTCAACGAACTGGTTACGGGAATTTTCCGTTTCGTGTTTACATTTGTTGTAACTAGTTGTTTAGACTCAGAGAAACTTAAGTGAAATCTGCACTGCCCATAACTAAATAAATAGCCTATCGTACCGGTAAACTTCGTCATAAAAAAACGCCTTTTCCACATACGTTGAATGCAATCAATGTAGTCTCTTCATCTGGACAGTGTCATTTCATAAACTTTTAATGCGGTTCTTTTGAGAACAGCAAAAAAGCGCTCACGGAAGCCGCCGCCATTGAAATATGACCACAGAAAGCATCTTAAGTCAATAATAAAAAAATCCTGAAATATAAAGCAAAGAACCGCACGTTGAAATCTGTACAGTAAATGTAATTAATTTCAATAGTTACCTTCCAGCCTTTGTAACTATCATTTCGGTGCCTAAATTGTGGAATTCTTCCCACAAACTCTTCATTTCCAATTCAACTCTAGTGTTGACCAATCCACTGCAGATTGCTCGTGAGGATGTGGATTGGGAGCACGAAGAAGAGATGGGAGGTGTAGGCGATGTGTCGCTGTCTTCGTCTGATTCATCCCTCACCAATTGTTGCCGGTGATCGGCTGTTCTTAAGGGGACTCTTTTTCCCGTGCCTGCATTCATTAGACGCTCTGAAACATATAAACAGACACAGATGGTACCACAGGAAACCACAGGTAACACATTCGACGTCAAGTGGAATAGTGCAATGATTGATCAAGAGTGATTACTGATGAATCACCTTCCATTTCTCTGTGTAAATGCTGCGAGTTCCAGTTGTAGTTCGGGTTTTGTCGGAGAAAAGTGAGATCAACAAATTGCGCTCTATCGATCAGGTGCGCAATGGAAAAAGCGTTGGCCTTCGGGGATAGAAATCCCGAACTGTCCATAACATGAAGTTAATACCCTATTAAAGGTCGAGTTGTGATCAGTCCTGAGATTCTATACCTGATTTCAGAGTGCTCGTTGTCAGTGTGTTTTTGCTATCTGTATGGAGTGGGCGAAGTGACATCCGTGCCAAAAGCTGGAATCTGTCCTTGACCATTAATTAGTTAATTGACGGCATATTGTCAGAGGCGGATAGAATTTTCTCCAAGCGATTTCACCACACGGTGCTCAAGTTTGTCGCGTATAGAAAACTAATCACGCCTAATCCTCGACTCAGGTAATAAAGCTATCAGCTTTACTAGCGATGTGCGTTCATAGTGCAGATCACACTTGATTAAGGCACCGGCTACGGATTTGGAGTGGATTGATGAGCGAGAGATAGCTAATGTATTTGATATAAGAGGGTCTTTTTTACAGCTTTGAGGTCATTCACCTCAGTCATACCTCACTAGGACCACATGTCAACTTAATCAGCCTTCTTGTGTCACTCAACTTGTTGTAAACCAGGTGAAAATGAGGCCCTGTAGATGAAATCTGTTTTCCACAACTACATTAGCGCACTTAACTCGACATAGCTAACAGCTATTTACCACGATCCACGCAGCTTGTTTCGGTTTAACGTTCTTAAGGAGGAAAGGCGACGAGAGATTTCAGGAACGCAAAGTTGAGAATGTCTGATGTTTCCTTTCCCTTGAAATAATGAAGGTATCAAATGTTTCAGGACAAAATCAAAGTAACAATGCACAAAGGAGATGTGTGTATTGAAAATATCGTATGGACTTGTACATGGAAATATATTTTCTCATCTAATGATATCAGTTTTATTTTGTCAGTGTATTCTTGTACGTTCAAACTTATAAATTATTGATGCATACAGTGATGTGGCATTCTTTATTTTATTTTGGGAATTGCTCTCTGCTTTAGGGGCGCCTATTGACCTCAATGCAGGGGTATTAGGCAGGCAAGAGGCACGACATCGAAAAAATCCATCATCAGTGACATAAAAGATTTTTTAACAACTCGAGCTGACACATACAAAAAAACTTCTGCTACGTTTTTTAAAATGATTTCAGAAAAAATCCGGTCTTCGTTAATGGTATGATCTTTTTTGATTTTATTCGAAATTTACTTAACAAATATAATCTGCCTACTTCACACCATATTACTTAGCGTGGTCAAATGTCTTGTGTGACGTAGAGCTGTTTGTGATTATTATGAGTAACTTAAAAAAAAAACTTTCCCAAGAATGATATGGGATATTTATTCATCTATGATGATCATGAAAGTCAGTAAACTGAATCTTTTTTTTTATTGCTCCCTATACAACATAGTTTAAAATTGGTTTTATGTATCTGTAGCTAGCCATAGTGTTCTTGGGTTGCACAGTCTACTTGTTGAGATCCATTAGTGTCCTCTCCAATGAAACAAATTGTAAGAAAGATCAAAAGTGACAGCACGCACAAAAATCATCATAGCTGAAAATGTCTTTTGCTCCTGTGGATACAGAATTGGGAGAGATTTTTAGCAATTTGCCCCCTGGCGTAGAACATATTTTTCTTGACAGATTTATAGCTTGGTATCATTTATCATACAATGCAAATAAAAGCCAGCGGTACATACCGTATGATGTTGCAAATCGTACTGTTCCCGGCGCTGGTTTGATTGATAACAGAATCACGTGATATTAGACATAGCGATGCCCGTCATCCTGAAAAATTCTTGCGCGGTTTGTGATGCGTAAGTATTCGAGGCTGCGATAATATCTCAGTGCAAGCCGACTTGGACGTAATCAACCTTCATCAGATTAGAGGGTTAAGTTTTATCACTCGCACCTCAGGGGACATATCTATTGATCAGTAACAACGTCGCTAACTGCGTAAGATACTGAATCACGCTGGCGGCATTTGGCGCCAACGTAATGCCCATTTCACTTCTACTGACCCCGCCAATAGTTATCCGTCAACATGGAGTAATCCCATTTTAGCGCTCAGAAGTTCTAAATGAGCTATCACTGACCAAATAAAAGCATTATAATATTCAGACGCGTTTGTCTGAGACGGCAACATAAAACCAACTCGAGACCTGTTACCACGGCGCATTCCTCCTCGAAAGATCCCGTGAAAGATTCAACAACACAGAATCGAAACATCATGCACGGAAAACTACTCGACATTTATCTCTGAATGTTTAGTTTTCTTCCTTTCTTATCCTATTTTATATCTGCTTCCGTGCTTTCTCGGCGTAGTATTCTAACTCAACTTGTACTAAAATCATCTGGGCGGGGGGACTCCCATAAGGAATGCTCTTCGAGAATTTTGAATGATGTCCCCCAAAAAGGAGCTGGACCCTCTGCTGGTGGGCGTGGCATTGATTGTATTTTACCCCTGAGAGAGGCCAATTTTAAGAAATATAAACTATGTTCTTTCGAAAGTTGTTTTAATAGCCGTGATTGATCATTGATGCGGCTACACCCTAAAAGGGACCGGAAAACTTTTTTTTGGTGATTCTTTAACGCCCTACTAAGTAGGAATCAAAATGCAGATTTGCAGGACGACGAGCATCCCAGCCACTTTGACAGCCGGATTTCCCCCTCCCCCTCCCCCCACGGTAACATCGATCCTGCCGTTTTAACTACCTTTATCAGTAGATGTCACTCGCAGTGTGTTTCACAAGATTTATATTGAGCCGAATGTTATATACCGTTCAGACGTTCCACTGCTTAGAAGCTATTTAACTTACGTTTTGCAGGATTTCTCCCCTTTTTTATCCTTATCCAGAATGCTAACCTTATGGCTCGCAACTCCAACAAGTTCTTGTAATACCTGGTTTAAATGTGCTGCAAAACTAGATGGCCTACTAAGAGAGGCGTACACCTCAAAACAATTCTCTCGCAAGCGTAAAACTCGGCTCTTTACTGTTTGCGGAAGCTCCCTTTTAGAACACGTGATTGCTCCCTAACCAAGTCATCCAGCCCTCAACTACCAACGTCATATATTCGGTAACAATATGTAGTTGATATTATTATATTTGAACAAGATTCTAATAAGACACCATGAGAGCTATCATTTATTGAGAAGTTTCTGTAGATGGGTATTTGTATAGTTTTCCCAAAAATACACCGTAAGGTTGGGAGGTCCAAAGGTGATTTTTGTTGTTGTTTTCTGGTCATGCGCAGTGCTCATGCCATATTTTTCTTTAGTCATTATTCGAACGTGCGTTGTTACCGTTCTGCTGTAAATAAGACCAAAGCAGACATGCACGAACGTGCCATAAAGCTACCAGTCACAAATACTGCATCTGTTCAATTTCAGCTCAGTTTGTACGCGCCCACTGACTCGTTTGTCGCTCGCGTGAAGTAGACACAGACTATCGAGTCTATAAAATATTACTAGAATGCATCTCAAACTGTCTAAAGGCAGACGATCGGAACCCTTTGATGTCTTAAAATTCCGAAACTCTTAGACAAGTGCAAAACATTCCAGATGATAATCAGAACAAGGTCTTTCTGCTGTGATTCAACATACTAAGTCAGAAGAAGGTTGAAATTCTACAGGCCTTTCCATCAAACCTGAAAGAGTGCGCCACTACTTTGCAGTGACTGACTGGAATGTGACATGCCATCACGCTTATAGCCCAAATCATTTGAACTTTATTGGATCAACTCTTTGCATTCTTTCCTTCTGTTTTAATAAAAACAAAGGGAAACCACGTGGAAATCTTCGTTCTCTTAGCATTCGAGCTGCGATGCGTATCGACAAGAGAGCGGATGAGGTATTGATCAAGACGTGTGCACGCTGCTAGCGCCCAGACCTGTTCGGGACGTAGGTCGCTGCCTTAAGAGTGAATTCATACAAAATCATCGTGTTGGTCAACTATCATAACTACTTCATGTCGTGGATCCCTCTGACGTTTCAAATTGTGGTTCTATCAAAGAAACAAACCCATAAGTTAGTTGGCTGGTTGTTTCGTCATTTGCCACCATTTTCACTCAGCATTCAAAGCATATTCAATTTTCTTGAAGTTCTGACTTCAATTTGTGACCAGGGTATACCATTGTAAAACTCGCCCGTTGGTGTCGTTGTTGTAGCAACAGAGCTCGGAACCTTCTCTTTCGGGCCCACTGTCTTTTCATTTAAGCTGCTTGCTACAGAGGCTTAGGCATTTTATCCTTTCTCGCACCTCGAGGTCGACCATCATAGGTGTAATTATATTCGTTCTTTGCCTGAAAACAGATATTAGATTAATGCTGTGACTCCATAGGTCCGTAATAACTACTCTAAAATTAGCCAAGAAGCAAATGAGTCTTGCACTGTGAAATTAATAACGTGGGGCTCAGAAATTCTGGGGTTGTCTCCTAATTTAGAGGCAAGTACAGACAAGAAAGTAACCTGTTGTGCGAGGTCATCTCAGCGCAACCAAATCAGTTGTTTTTTCGTATGCTGCTGTTATTGATTCGCTTGCTACCAAATCAGCACTTCCCTGTTGATCCTGAATCCTCGATAAAAAAAAAAAACACACAGAGAAAGAGCGATCCCGTACACCTCATCAGCTCTTTACTCGACAAAACGAACTGATGACTGATTTTGTCGGATCAAGGCAAGTTCCGTTCACGGGTCAACAGTTGATTCCTTCGTGCTGAATGATGGCCAAAGTTTTAATGTTTTTTTGAAGATGCATATCAATTAGTCCCTGCTTCTCTTGTTATGCGTGGCTTTTCATTATAAGCGAAGATTTAGAAAATTATACTTCATAAATTCGTACGCAGATGAATTGAAAAACTGATTACTGAAATTAGAAGACACTGGTTCGGCTTCGTCTAGCTTGGACCTTACTCAAAAGAGTCTGCAGTTATGGAAACTACTAAGTTCTTTTTCATGGGGGCTGGGGTTTTTACTCAAATAACTGACTTAAGAGGAATAAGCTCGTGATCTCCTAACAGTGCAAGAAGGATTAAATAACCGTCGAAAATCTGTAAAATAAAACCAATATTCTCGAATGTAATAGGTCTACCTTAGTCACCGTTATATAATTGACAATTATTCCACGAAATCGAGTATCTCTAAACCCTCTATTATGAGACGGTGGAATTAGTTTGCACGACAAGAATTGACTTTGTTGTTGTTTTGTAAACAGAACCATGTTGTTGTCGAGTCGACATGCTGTTGTCGAGCCGATGTGTAAAAACTATCACCGGCCTTACAGAGAGCGTTTCAGCTCTCATACAAAGGATCATGTATCTTATGGGGGGCCTCGACCGATGTATCGGTCGAGGCCCCCCATAAGATACATGATCCGTGTTGGACAAAACACTACAATCCCTTCTCCACGCAGCTTACACCACTATCGAGCGCAACCCAAACATTTTCAGTTCCAAAAAAGTTCAATAAATTGAAGTTACTTTATAATATCAGTAACCAAAACCTTTCCTTGGTCAACGACTATTGAGCGCTGTGTACGTTCTATGTTAAAACTTTAATGGTTGCTATCATTCTCAACTGTTAGAAAAAGTTAAAAGCACTGTGGAAAACAACGCTTTTGGGATCTGATTTAACGTGTTTTTGTGATTTAGCGCCGTATCTGTTTCATAATCTTATAAAAATGAATGTGTGTGTTCTTTGTCGAAATTTTAAACCCTTCAATGACAGCTGAGAGATCCGTGGAATAGTTGGTATGTTTTTATGGAATATCGAATTTTCCGTGTAACAAGCCCTGTCGTGATAGATGAAACAGCCGACTATTTTTGTTGCATGATTTCGCCTCACATCCGTTTTTCTCTCAAACAGTTAGCCATTTCTCTTAGAGCAAATAAACACATCGCAATACTCTTTAAATCAAATGAATTTTATGTAAGCTGTCTTTGCAGTTCACAACAGCTGCGGATTTGGTGTGACAGTGCGATGGAATTTCGTAAACAACTTAAGTATGACGCGCAACAGTCCAACCGGCAGATCTCCAGCGAGCTCAGCTGTAAATCTACTTCACTTGCTTGCGATTAACAAGTTTTCTCTCTTGAGTTCATTTTACGTGTGTCCTGATAATGTGGTTGATGAAAGATGCTTTTTAAGGGTCTTGTAATTCGTTGTCCGTTGAAGCGAACCTCGGCACAGCAATATTGTTGAACAGCGGTGATTGACACCTCGTTAATAAAATAAGTGCAAATAATAACAAAGCGTTATGGGCAATTGTTTTCCCAGCACCCCGTGATGCAAGTTTGTTTAAGAATGTCAATTACAGAGTAAATCCAACACCCTTTAATTCGAATGTTTGTTCAAAACCATCCCCTATAACCAAGTCTTTGTTACGGTTGGTGAAATACAAAAACTATAAAACTGTGCATCAAAAATCATCCCCCATATCTTGCCATCTGAAACTTCCGACCTTCTCTCAAGCTCTACTCATGTCATAACTACCCGTTGATGTAAAATTTTAACATCCCCGCCATCAGCCATGGAACGGATTTCACTTAGGGGCTCTTAAACCTCGTAAGTAAACAACAAACTGATGACTGACGCATCAAATTCTTGCGACGCCACTTACAGGCAATCCCCGCAGTGAATTTAACTGGATAAAAATTTCAATAAGGGCGTTGTTGACCCGCTGGGGAAAATTACTCCAGCTTGCTGCGTTGTAATGTCTGGAAAGTTTCACTGTACATCCAAGTCGCGATCTGATGCATTCATCTTTTGAGCCGGCCACTTCCGTTTCGAACTCGTTCAAATTCCACTCGACCGTTTCTGCACTTTGGATGACAGTTATTGTTTCGGATAATGAGTTTGTTGACTGACAGTGCGGTTTAATTAAAGACGGAAACTGGGAATTCCATCTTTGGACGAGCGGACAGCAGTTTCACACAACACCACTACCACGTTTCGCTTGACTGCGCTGCCTTTTGCAACCGCCAGGAAACAAGCGGCGCGCTTGTTCGGCAAGGGTTGTCGAAAGCTAAAGGTTTAGTATCGGATTTTCTATTAGATGGACCTTACAGGATTGCTATCTCCAAAGGCGAACGCGTTTTCGATTGCTCACTTGATAGACGCATCACAGTACACTGAGTATCTTAACTGTAGACAAGTCAACAGGGGCAGTCTGATGTTCAGCTGGGATTCCTTTAGCCTTACGAAAGATATGGAGGGTGAGTGCGCATTTCATTTCACCACCTTTATTATAATGGACATTCTATACTCAGTTTCTTCTTTCATGTTTGCCTTGTTTGTATGTAGAGCGACTGCGAAATGCGGGCACAGGAAGGAGGGCCTGTGATTCCACCGGTAATACATCGAGAAATGATAACACAAGGTCCGCTTCGAGGAGGATCGACGAGCGGCGATCAACATCCTCCACGCCTCCATCAAGCCCTACAACAGCATCTCTTGTCAACATTAAGGCCCAACTAGAGATGAAAAATTTGTGGGATGATTTCTATTCACTTGGTACAGAGATGATTGTGACCAAGGCAGGAAGGTAAGAAACATAAACATTAACTTAAACCTGGTATGTTAGCACCTTGTTCAGATTTTAAAATCATGACTTGAAAAATCGAATTTTCGAAACCCAGAGCTCATTTCGCATTCGTGCGCCCTTTTGAAGTATACAAGGGAAACGTGGTTAAATTTCAAGGAAAAGTGAGGAATCTACTATGCAGCGTACCAAATTAATGGAGGTTACAAAGGCCGGAGGCAAATTGTTCGAAAATTGTGCGTAAATTGCTCTCGTTATCTTGGGCGATAAGAAACGAAACTACCTTTTTTCGGCGTGCGCGCTCACTAGTTGTAACAAAAACATTGGGAGGTTACCGTTTATTTTCAGTGAAGGTCTGTTTATACCATTAGTCAGTGATCGTTGTTTCTGGTTTCATAATCTGCGCTATCACAACAGTGAATCCATTTCAGAGATGCCACTGTCTACCCGTGTTTGTTTTCTCTGTGCACAAACCCAGCATGCGTTAGAAGCGCGTGCGGTCATATTCAATGCTAGAAAATAACTTGACGTCTCAATCGCTTTTCTGGAAAAAGGTTTTTGTGAAAAAGTTAAAAAAAGGCACAAAAGTAGAGTCTTTGTGTGACGCGAACTGACATGACTGGTAAGCCAATTTAAGGTCGTTAGATAACACCGCGTTATATGACGAAAACAAGACAACAAGAAGGAAAAATCCAAAAGAAATTGTCTCAAAGATTAAATGATTGCTCACATTTACATGTACGTGCGTAGAGGCGATTAAAGCAGAAATGCCACTAGGTATGAAATGCACCGTGCCCTAATAAAATAATGTGTGTCCTTTTTGCTGTGATCATTAAGTACACATCAAATCTATTGTGTGTTTCAATAACTCAAAACTTTCCCGGCGTAAGTATTTGCCGTTCAAGTCAACTATGCGAGTCAAGAGTGCCGTCGGTTCTCGTTAGATTTCCTTCCTTGAGTCTGGAAGGTAAACCACAGAACGTTCCTTGTCTATCGCTTCTTTGATCCCAGCGGTTAAGTAGCTGCGAAAGAAAACCGGTTTCTCTTTTGGCAAAATACCAAACTGTGGAAATCGACATGTCCCCCGGGAATGAATCTCGTCGAAACCCGCCGAAAATGGACAGACAGACAGACATCTGTTTCATGCACCATGAGAACTAATGCAAATGCGAGCCCTTTCACCATCCAAGGGTACAGGAGGAAAAACGCGTAAAAATGTCAAAACCTAACCGCACATTAGTCGGAAAGCTGTTGTGAAACATTTCCAACAAAGCTGTTCCTGTAGTTGTCTGAAAGTTTCTGGTAAAAATCGGTATTCACTGGGAAAATCACCACAAAAATCGATAGGTCACTTAAGCCGGACGTTTAGGCTCATAAACGGCGACGAGAAACAGAAGAAATAAGAAAAATGATGTGAGATTGGCCTAAAATCCTGTTGAACGCCTCGAACAGGTTAGAAAAACGGACAAACTGCTATCAATCAAAGCTTAGCATCAGATCAGACAGGGTTAACCTTGGGAGTCTCCAGTGCGAATTTTTTATCGGTAAGGGGCAGACTTACCTTACATTGCTACGCCAGTAGAGTTTAAAATGGTTAGCGTCCACTTACAATGTGCCTGAACAGGTAACGAATAAACTAAAAACATTTTGCTTTATCATTACCAACATATAATGGCTTTGCGTAATTTTATGTGAATGGGAAAAATCTTAAAGTTAAATCCCTTTCAGTCGAGCTGTATACTCCTTCTCCTTACACAAACTGTACATTGACAAGCAAACCTGTACATGATATGAATTGAGAGAACTGTCAACAGCGTTTAACGCGAAATTCTCTTAATCGACATAGGCGAAAGTGATTGTCGTCCACGAAGGAGAATTATTCCTTAGATCCTTGTAATGGAAAGATTGAACATGGTATTTGTATTGGTAAGATTATCTATTTCCGTTCGAAGGTTTTAAAAGCGTAATGCGTATTATCCTCAATAATATTAATGCACATTGAAATAATAAACTGTCTAAAACGTTCCCGCTCAGGCAGTCCACACTTCCCAAAGAAAAGAAATATTTTATCTTCAACACAGCAGAAAGGCAGGAAACACGTACCATCGGAATTCTTCAGTGTTAAATATTTTTCTTCTCATGATCACCAAATGCAAGCCAACACCCTACGTTCCTTTGTGCATACCCCTCCCCTAACCCAACAAGTTATAATAAGTTAAAAAGTTAGCGTTAATGTTGGGTTAGGGGAGGGGTAGGTGCACAGTTGCCCAGATACTGATATTGATCCATAATTTGGTATAAGCAAGAGTTTTATATCACTGAACGCCATAAAGTGGCCACTCACAAGAATACCACAAAAAGTGTCTTCTTTTGGAAATGTGGAGAATTTCTTTCATGCTGATAAATTGGAACATTAGAGTACAAGACTTGTAGGTTGAAGCAAATGAATTTTCTCAACACGTCTCGGTTGTGTTGAGGAAGATACAAATAGCAACCGAGTGGAGATGGTCTCCCAGGGATTTTGGGGAACAAGGGAACATGGGTAATTTGAACTGGGGAACAGGGGAACAAAGGTAAAATGTCCCAGGGAACAAGGGAACACAAGAGAACATAAAACCCTTTTAGGGATCAACAAGCTGGAAACAAGTTCGGAATTTATTTCGGGAACAAGGGAACACTAGCAAATTTTTAAAGGGAACAAAGGTCCCCCCGGGGAGGTCCTCAGTGGTCTAAATTGCACTTTATCCAAATTTTGTGACTTGGGTGAGTTTCTAAGCAGGTACAGACCTATGGACACTATTCCTCGTCTATATCTATGTCTTATGTTCGTTCAGTTTTCAAATATTTTGTTCTCCTACTGTACGGTAGTGTGGCTTTCAATCCCTGGGATGAGTGCAGTCTATTTTTGGGAAATCCTCTGTTAATGTCTCTAAGAGCATTTATTGAAGCAAGAAAAATATAAACAATTTTGTTGGCTTTGTCAGGTGTGTATGACACACTTTCCTGTTTAAAAACAAAACAGTGAGCCAACCACAGAATGAATTACAAAAATACAGAAAGTAAACTGCATTTCCTTTTCTTTTCCAAGACGCATGTTTCCTCCGTTTCAAGTTCGCCTGCATGGATTAGACCCCTCAGCTAAATACATCCTAATGATGGACTTTGTGCCTGCTGACGATAAGCGCTATCGCTACGCGTTTCACAGTTCCAAATGGCTGGTAGCGGGCAAAGCCGACTCTAGTGTACCCGGCAGAGTACACATTCATCCAGACTCACCCTGTACTGGACAGCAATGGATGAAGCAAATTGTGTCCTTTGACAAACTGAAACTTACCAATAATCTCATGGACGACAATGGGCATGTAAGTAAAGTTGTCAGACTATCTCCCTGTAAATGGACTTTTAGGAGTGTAACGGCTCCGTTTTATGAAAACTGGTTATGCTATATATGACGGTGATCAGTGCAACCAAAGATTAAACAGTACCTTCTTTGGACTACCAAAGCCCCCACCCCTCCCCCCCCCTTTAGCACAGGATACCCAAATCTGTGATAGCACAATTTCTAAGAACCGCGATTTAAGAGTTACTTATCTTGACGCTTAATTTTAGGTTTGCTTTCTGTGGACCGACATCACGAAGAAACTCAAGGTTTACTTAAGTTTTACCAATCCTTGGTTAATAGGAATCCTGGCCTAGTCGATAAGCTAATATTTGTTAAAATTCTCTTCTCTTGCAGATCATCCTCAATTCCATGCACAAATACCAACCTCGTTTTCATGTCGTTCTTGACAACCAAGAAAAGAGTGGGATTAATAGCGACCTTGGACAGAGCAAGGAAAATGTCAAGACATTTGTGTTTACTGAAACACAGTTTATGGCAGTTACCGCTTACCAAAACCACATGGTAAGTACATATTTTCTTTTGAGGGGCAAAAACGCCGAAATCAAATTAGTTTAGGGACCGTTCATTTTTTAAGGGATAGGGGGGGCTGGTGGGATTTGGGGGGGGGGCCATGCGAAAAAAATTGCTTCAAAGGGAGGGGGCACCCCAAAAAAATGAATTGGATTGTCAGGGATTTGTAAATACTCACTTGTCAAGTGAAATGTAACAGTTAATATGACATCATGTAGTGGCATTTGAACGTATTAATCTGTAAAATACCAGATGTAACTTTTTTTCGAGGGGGCCAAGGGGGAAGTCATCCCAAAAAATTCCTTTCGAGGGGGGGGGGTCATGTGAAATAATTGGCAAGCTGGGGGGGTCACTCAATTTCCCACTGATACTCCCCCAAATCCCACTAGCTCCCCCTATCCCTTAAAAAATGAACGGTCCCTTAAACGATCCCTTACGTGGATTCGGGTAGGAGCTGTCTCATTCTGTGATACATAATGTAATATAGCTATTATTTTTTAGAGTTTGAAAAAAAAAATCATAAATCGAACGAGTTTTCTGATGCATCTCAATAAGTTCAACGTGAAAATTGTACAGAGAATCTTCCCATGCCTTTAATTCCTCATTTTATAAGTATTTAGATTTATTTGTAATTGTCGAGTAAGCCAAGTTCTCCAAACTAGTCCGAACTAGCACCGGGTCGCATGGTCTGCTTTTATTGGGAGAACTCGGTCTGTTTGCGTACCGTTCACATCTGAAAATCTGTAAAAGCTGTAAATATAATATATAGATTTAGCCAAGCCTAAAAGCGGGGCTCCCGTTAGTACTTTCATTTCACTTTAAACTGTAAAAGCATTCTAAAATATTGCGAAGGAATTCACAAACGTTTTTAACTATAGTTAAGTATCGAGGTCGGTTAACTTGCTATGATTTTAGTCTAAACTTTCGTCTGCCATAAGTACGGTCTTTCTACCTACAAAGTCATGGAGTATATTCTACAAAAAACACAAATTATCAATGTACTGTATTCTGTTCCTGATGAAATTAACCATTCTATTTTCTAAATGTATTTAAAAGATTTGTACACGCTACTGGGAAATGCAGGACACAACTCTTGTCATTTTCGTGTTAAAACGAACACCTCGGTAAAATAAATGTTTACTCCAAGCAGGGTGCAAAGAAAATTAATTTTACAGATTGCCCTTCGGGCAAGCTGTAACCAACATCTACCAGCCCGAAAAACATTTTTCACGAGAATGAAAAAATAATTATTAATTATTCTTTTCTTAATTACATTGTAAGTTTAAAAAATTACTGCCTTCATTTATTCACTACAATCAGCTGTAGTTACTTAAACAAAAGAAATAAATAACCGTAAAAGTGTGAACTATAAGTAGACCTGGTCCAACGCAACACGTGAATGACTAACATACATTTGAGACATTTTACAATTTAGAAGAACATTTTTTACGAAAACAACGGCGTTGAAACCAAAGTTATCAATCGACACACTAAATGACAACGTCGACAACGCGAAAAGCTGCCAGTGAAAGCGCTACATTCTGCAATTTGCCGCCAAGAGAAAATTCCCGCGGGAGTATTTCTTAGCCGTCGACAGGGGAGATGTTTATATGATTAAAGGACATAAAAATTTGAAATCTTTCATCAGTTTGCTTCTCATTCAAAAGTAGTGCATTCAGAAGATCATTTTTCTGAAGAAGGTTTGTTTAGAAGTCGGTTTTCCAAGTCAAGTGTCAAGTTTAAGGGAAAGTGGAAAGTGCGAGTGCTGAGTCACGCATCAGTGAGCAAATATTATGCAGACAAAACTTATGCAAATTTGCCGGGTCCATAGCACGGAGTCTTTCCACTTCTCGGCTTTCTTCGCTACAATTTTGTCTGTTTTCCACAGCACGGAGTCTTTCCGCTTCTCGGCTTTCTTCGCTAAAATTTTGTCTGTTTTCCACAGCACGAAGTCTTTCCGCTTCTCGGCACTCTTCGCTACAATTTTGTCTGTTTTCCACAGCACGGAATCTTTCCGCTTCTCGGTGTTCTTCGTTAACATTTTGTCTATTTTCTCGAGCCCGGACTCTTTCTGCTTGCCGGCGTTCTTCGCTATGATTTCGTCTCCTTTCTCTTTCCCGAGCGCGCCTTCTTTGGCGATCTACAGTACTTCGCTCATTCTTCCTCAGTTAATTCTTGCTCTCTTTCCCGTTGCTCTTCACCTGAACCCTGTGTTCTGCAAATTATATTTTCTCTGCTATTGTTTGTTGACATAGCAATAGAAATTGTTTCGTTTATCCTTTAGTAAAACTTCAACAGTGTAGAGTAGTAATATTGTGTCTCAAAAAGACAATGAACTGAAAATTTCTTTTTCAGTCGTCAACGCAATTTCCCGCCAAAAATATGCGGGCAACCAGAACAGCTTCCAAATAAATCACGTCACCTCGATGAGTTGACACATGAGCCCACAATTTGGTCATGTAATGCTGGTCAGTGGCTATCCCGTTTTGACAGCTGTCAATTGACCATATTGTAAATGTCCAATATAAAAGATGTGGATTTGCCAAGACAAGCCTGAGATACCCCTCCCTTCCTTTTGATAGTCTCCCCTACCCTACCCGTACAATCTGTAGACGCGTACGTACGGACGTACGGACGTACGTACGCTCGGTCAGTCACGTGACAACCAAACGAAAAGAGGTTGACCATATTCCATGAGTATGGGGCTCTGCTCCGCGCGCGCTTCGCGCGCGGGAGCCCCGCTATGAATATATATATATTTTTAAAACAAGTGAATATTTCGGAGATAATTGAGTTGAGCTGACTTGTCCAACAGATAACGCAATTGAAGATTGCAAGCAATCCTTTTGCCAAAGGATTCAGGGACTGTGACCCAGATGATTGGTAAGTAGAGCGCATGTCACAAAGAGTTACGTGTCCACTCATAACATGAAGAAAGCCTTCCCTAAAAACAGCCTAAGTTCGCCCCTGCTGTACTCACAGACGCGGCGACAGGGTGGTTTCCAGGGACGTAGCAAGGATCTCCAAAGGTGGGGCTACATCCAGGGTACTTGCCAGATTGGCGTGTCGACATCCACGCCGTGTTTTACTAAATGTAACTATCTAGCACTGGAAAAGATTTATTGCATTTTGACTCTTCGGATTGGCGTGTTTTCGCCACCTGAATTGTAGGGACATAAAACAATTGTCTCACAAGGGGTGTGGGGAGGGGGGTTCACGGGCACCCCAGGTACCCCCCCCCCCTCCTAGCTACACCCCTGGCTTCGTGTGAGAATAGAATTTACCAAACTCTCTGATCAACTCACACGTCTGTTGGGTAACGCTAAACGAGGCCTTAACGGCCAAATATAATGACATGTTGCCCAGAACACCCTAAGTGAGACCAAAATCCGAAATTTACACCGCTAAGCGAGACGACGAGCATCTCCCGCTCCTATGCGAGCCCCCCCCCCCCCGGGTACTAACGCCTCGATACATCACACCCTTAAATCGCCCTTTATCAATTAACTAGTTTAAGTGTGTAAGATGTATTTTTGGGCACTGTCGCAGGCAAACTTGGAAAAAGAGAATCCGAGTTCTCCCTTTGGTAGGCGAACCTACGACCTTGCGATCATTTGTTCAGACGCTCTACCACTGTGTTATAGGAGACTCGTGGGAGCAAGGCCAATTAAACTAGGTTCATTTTCATTTAAGCTCGTTTTGACTGTGGTACCTATGGCCTGTGTTGTTTCTATGCCCAAATAGCGTAGTGGAAGTGATAAAGCAAGTGGAACCCGACTCAACATTGATGTCATCTAGTAAATCAAGGGTTTCAGGCGAGGTTTACCCTTTAAAATCCTGTGATACAGGGAGAGATGGCAGCAGCAACGCGTCAGGTCAGCAGAATGTTCACCAGTGATATCTTTGACTATAATTATTTGACTATTTTGAGCATTCAAAATATTTCGCCAAATTCCCATATCACCCCCATACTTCATTGTGCCTTCTGTAGCCTTATTGTTTCGTTCTTCGAAAACAAGAAATTTTTGCATGTGCATTATCCAAGACAATACAGCTGCAGACTACATAATGGGGTATATCGCTGAATGGAAATCTAACCTGGCGAAAAGGAGTGGTTGATTTAACTTTCACCGAACACTTGCATTTTAACCGCCGCCCAGTTGGTAGAGCACCGGTCCGTCAAACAGGAGCTCTTGAGTTCAATCCTCGGCTGGACCAACACTCAAGGTCTTAAAAGAACCGAGGAAAATGTGCTGCCTTTGTCATGACATCTGCAAATGGTTAGACATTCTAGTCTTAGTAGTAATAATAATAGTTCATTTATATAGCGCACACATCAATTTTTTGCCCAAGGCGCTTTACAAAAATATCCCTAAAATAACTTAGAAAATAAAAACTAGCGAAATACATAAAAACTAGAATCTTAAAATGAAAAATATGATTAAGAGTTACTCTTAATTGCCCCCGCAGGGTTCCGGCCCAGAGGCCGGAACCCGAGGAGGCACCCTAATGTTCCCCGCGTAAATAAGAAGTATCGTATTGTCGTAGTGTTAGTATGCGAAAATTTTCTCGATTTGACGAAAATAGGCGCGCACGGTGGTCCCGGTTAATTTTCAGCATGTGCGCCTGGCTCAGCAACCGCGCAAACTGGGTTTGGCAAGTTTGGCAACGAGTCGTCACGATTTCTTTCCAAGCTTTCTTATTTCATTCCAAGCTATAATGTAAACCCATCCTAAACACGATATGTATGAGGATTTCCATTAACCCAAGAAACAAAGTGTGATAACTGACAAAACACAAACACAACAAGGAATTTGCACTCGCAAACTCTCAAACGAAAACTACATTTCAAAGGTTCATAACAAATACATGGACAGCCACAGGCAGTCTTCATTCAGTTTTTACAAAGTCGGGGGCAGATTTAGTGACAACTATGACTAGTAAATTTAGTAAAAAGGAAAGTTTCGTAAATAATGTAAGTGTCCTGGAACGTCGTAATTCCATGAAACAGTGTTGCAAAGCTTCGGAGCGCATACACAGAAAGCTCTGTCACCAGATGTTTTGGTTTTATAAGTTGGCTGCATTAGTAGATCTTGAGAGTTCTGATGTTCAAGGAGTTTCATTAGATATTGCGGGCAAAGACCATTTTTTTATAGACAAAAAGCAGATGCCGACGTAATGAGACGGGCAACCAATGACGATGTATTAAGACAGGAGTAATATGGTCGTGTCTCCTAACACCAGTAAGTAAGTAAACACTTTATTTGTAGAGGGTAACACTACATAGCTAAAAGCTAATAAACTTGTGGCTCTCAAATATAAGAAAAAAAATAACAGAATTCAAGCATCAAAAAACCTATACTATCCAATCTAGAAATTCTATTAAATATTAAATTAATTAATATCAAGCTAAATACTCAAGTGATTTGGACTAAGTTGTACTTAAAAAATTACGTTAAATAAACTCTTCTTAAATGCAGGAGTGACATAGCGAGCAGCAGTGTTCTGGATTTGTTAAAACTTTGGTAATTTTAAAACTTTGGTTATCCAAAGTACAGATGATTACAATAGCCCAACCGTGTAGTTATAAATGCATGTATAACTTTCGAGGCAGCGTTCACGTCAAGATATACATACATACATTTTATCCCACTTCCCCTACGGGGGGCCTTTTATTCTCGGGGATAAGATCGGACGTCAGCCTGTAAAGGCGCTTCTGGCAGCCGCTGTCAGTCCATATTTGATCTCACCCCGGCCAAACCACAACACCGGGATATACGTCTCCGCCGCCGGCGTTTATTTGAAGCCGACGTTTAATCGGGGCCCGGCGTTTATTTATGAAGTGCAATATTCTATCATTTTTTTCAGATTTATTTATTCACCCATCCTCTGAAACCTAGGGCATTTTTTCAACACGAAATGACTTTTCCATTCAGTTAACTGTCCCTGAGTCTTTTAGGATGATTATTGCTAAAAGATACAGCGTTATAAACAGCACATGTATGTTACAATCAGGACATGTGGCACTGAACAGAACAAAAATAACGAAAGGACAACTTATTACAAGATTGAAACAGCTAACAAAAAAACGCTGGAGGGATCCTCGCCATTTTAGTGACAGTGAGCATTATAACACACGAAAGAAAGTGCGTCATCAGACTTGATTACAACACGAACACGAAAATTGTGTTTTATTTTGTTGTAGAGCTACTATTCTTGTTATGTTAAGCGGACTTTTCCTTTTGAACGTTTATTAAGATTATCAAAACACCATAGCGTACTAGTATGTCGCAGTAGTGCTATTTAATATGGGAAAAATCAAATTGTTGGTTCGAACGCAAATAAACGCCGGGGCCTCGATTAAACACCCCCGGCGTTTATTTCAAAATTGGCCTTGTGGACCCGGCGTTTATACGAGGCCGGCGTTTAATCGGGGTCCGGCGTTTAATTGAGAAAATACGGTATTACACTATTTCCGGTGCCCAGTAATATCACAATGTCATTATGTACCGTCATTAACATTAAAGCTGATTCTGTACTATGATAACTCCTATATGCGGATTGAAGAGGCACGTGTAGACCATTGCAAGCCAGACAGTCATTGAGCTGTACATCAACCGCTTTTTCAATAAGTTTAGAGACCGGACGAAAGTTTGCAAAGACCTTATGATCAGCAGTGGGCTTTTTCAACAACAGTCGTAGCATAGCAGATTCTCAGGCATTTCACCCGTGTCCAAAAATGACAGATTAATGCCAGATTCTCGTGAGCACAGGTATCAAAGCATGACAACACTTGGCCATGATTGACGCTTGAAGAGGGTCAAGTGAGCACGACTTAATTGTTTCAGACTTATTTACTTCGAGTCCTCGTTATTTGTAAGTGATTTGAAAGACTGTAATTTCATTTCGCAGCTCGAACATTGCACTCTTTCAGAGATTGTTCTTACTATATTGGCACTCCACCCAACTGCAATTTCACTACGTATACGGTCAATCTTCTGCATGAAGAAATCAGTAAATGCACTAGCGAGAGCGGTATCACTTTTAGCTTTTGGATAGCATCCATCTAGGTTCCTAAAAGGTAGCATGTTCACAGACTTAGAAAGCTTCCTCGAATCAGTAGAATTTTCTTCATTGAACTTGGAATAGTATACCTCTCTGGAAAAATCGTGGGGCCTGTCTCACAGCACTGTTCTTGTGGGACGTTAAAAATTCCACAACACTGTTCGAAAAGAGTAGGGGACGTAGACCCCGGTGGTGAGGTGAACCTTTGTAAAGTTTGATTGTAATTAATTAATTATTAATGTTCAGTCAAACCACCCCCTCGTGTGCTATACAAATAGTTTAAATGAAGTGCGGGTTTTTATTGTTTTGTTTTTATTCCGAAAACGAAGAATTTTCCGACTGACGGTGGTACATTTGTCACAGTTTAGGATGAAACAGCTCACCGCCAAAAATGCCGCTAATTCAAATACGTGCGAACACCTTACACTCAGCTGAGAAGATAGATCGCTGATCGAAATTGCGAGCTATTGTTTCGATGCTGCAGACAGAGTTCGTCCAATTATACGAAAAATTATCGAACGATTGACATCACGCAAAAGTGTCTTCGGGCGGAGCGAAAATGGCTGAAAATTGTTTTAAAACGTTGAACAACGTAGAAATTTCTAATGGCAAAGGGACATGGCTTAGAGTATCACTACATTCTCAAGGAGGGAGGAAACGATAACAGTTTTGCAAGGAAATGAGAGATAGAAATAGAAGATTGTACTTTATGAGGATATTTTGAACGAGAAAAGAAACAAGTACTGCTTTTCGCGTTTGTAACTAGTTATTGGGTTGAGAACCATGCATTGGATTGTCTGTGAAAGGAAACTAAAGAGCTACCCATGTACAGAGGTTTTACATGTGAAAAGCTGTACAGAAACTTTAATAGATTTACATTCAAGTGAGTAATAACAATAAAGAACATAAGAAATATAAGCATTATTTGCAAATATAAATTCTACAATTTTCATCTTCAGTGTTATGCAGTTTACAGCCGTTTTTTTCAAGGACAACTTCGAAAAACGATGACGTAGTTTATGCCTAGAGGTGGTCACGTGCCTTAGCCGACAAGGTGCATGTGAATAATATTTCCATTCCTGTTTCAGAAGCCATGACAACAAGAATGGAAACCCCTGTAATTCCACCAATGGGACGTCTTCTTCCTCCTCTGTCTGTCCCGTCAGTGACTGTTCCACTGCGACCTCCTATGGTAAGCCCAACAATGACTTCACCTCTGCTACATCCAACATCACCCGGGGCAACAACGGCGGTGTACCGGGGATTTGCCCCGCTACGGGATCACCGGACTGTACCGTATCCTACGCCTTACATGCGGTATAATACGGCACCGCAAAATGAAGTACCCGGTTATCCGTCGCCACCAGGAACAATATCCAGCCAATAGGGAACGTCCACACCCACATTGCTGCTTCATATAGACCACACTAAAGAGTCCTCGTTTGCGTAAAGGGAATATGAAAATAACAAAATCATTTGGTTTTCTTCATTCACTGGCGAAGTTTGGTCTCATATCTTCCAAACTTCCTTTGGCATATGAATTCAATACACGTAAAGTCTTCTACAAGGGCAACAATATTTAACGTAACATGTCAGTATGGGCATGTTCGGGATAAAGACATTGAATGTTAGTGAATGCATTGGCACCTGCAGTCAGTCTCCCTCTGTGAAAGGGTTTGCATGGAAGTAGATTTTATTAAGACGCGATCTCCTTCAACTTAAAAACAAAACCGTTGGACTTCCATACAAACCGTTTCAAATTGGGAGATTAAGTCGCCTGTCGTATGAGCAATTCAGTTTTCTCTTGTCTTCTTGTCATTATCGTTTTTACATTTACTCTTTCTGTTTTCTCAATATAATACTGTTAACTCCATGGTTCTCTGCCAGTTTTATCGTGTTTCTCCAGATGCACATTTCAGAAGAAATTAACCACAACTTATATATCTGATGTCGTTTTATCTGTGAATTTAGCTTAAAAGCAACATATCTTGTAAACAGAGAGAGGTTTGAAATTAGTTACAGGGAGCAGCTTAAAATTAGATACTTAAAACTGTTAGCGTGCATTGGTGTCATGTTATGGCGACAAGAGAAAACAGGGAAACCCGAAAAAATATGTTCTTCATATAATTTAACCATATATACAGTCACAATTCGTGGGATGTGAGAGTTTTTATGCAAAATATATAGCCAAAAAATTAAAGTTAGTGGGTTCGGAAGATTCTCGAACATATCCGAAAATTTCCCGAAGGTGTTGCACAGGTTTCCAAATCGAGCTCCGAGAAATCACGAACATTTCGAAACATTTTAAGACAATACAATACGCTGTACAATTTACGCGAGTTTTAACATTTTTTTTATCGATAACTGACCGTATTATTCTTGATATGGCTACATCTAATCAAATGTTGATAAAATAATTATGTGTAAATATGTTGTTTAATAAAAATATATTTCTACATCAAGGTCTGTCAGGTAAAAGGTCTTCGATTTATCGACCATTTCCAGCACAGTTGATGGCACATCAAAGTGCATGGAACAGAAGCACAATTAAGGCGCTTCAGTTAAGGTTTTGACTTAAAATATAATGTCTTCAGTTTGAGTTATTTCTGGATTTAACTTGAAAATTCTGCACACAAATAAAGTTTTTACGACGATTGCTACTAACCTCGCAATCTGATTGGCTAATTTACCGTTGTCGATAAGAGTATAGACAACGCTGCTCGCGTCAATTCGTCACGCAAAGCAATAGCCAATCAGAAACGCCCAATCAGATTGCGAGAAAGTTATAGATAACGCTTGCTCTTTCTTTGTGTCACGATGTTGGTCACGCTCTAAAAAAAATATTTTCTTTGACGTTTTTTAACGTGGCTATTGTGGTAAAAAAACAAATCGAATGTGGTTTAGCCTTTTCTGTACTCTTATCGACAACGAGTACGCGTCATTACAGTGGTCAAAATGTTGTGGACTCACTCGGCTGACCACTGTGATGACGCGTACTCGTTGTCGATAAGAGTACAGACAACACTAAACCACATTCGATTTGTTAATTTTTTTATAAAATGAGAAAGTATTTCATGACATACATCTATTTCCTGTGAGTTTCTTCGAAGTCGAAGACACCCGGCACAGCACATAACAGACCTTGACTTTGCAGATGACTTAGCGCTTGCCATAGAACTTGTCGAAGACGCTGAAGCACTACTCCAGTCCCTAGAAAAGGCAGCCGCTCTTATTGGGCTTTATTGTAACGAGAGCAAGACAGAGTACATCAACACCAATGAAAGCTCCCACAATCTGAAATCTCTTTGCGGAGCAAACATCAAAAGAGCACAAGACTTCAAATATCTTGGATCATGGATAATGGACTCTGAAACGGACTTAAAAGTTCGAAAATCTCTAGCATGGGCAGCCTGTAACAAGCTTCAAAAGCTCTGGCACTCAAAACTTGCCAAGGGATTATAAAGTCTTCCTGTTCCAGTATCTAGTTGAAACAGTTCTTCTTTATGGCGCAGACCTGGACTCTGACACAGACAACCCAAAGAAGACTGGACGAAACATACACGAACCTTCTTCGCCGGGTGCAGAATATTCATTGGTCTGAGCATGCAACAAAGGAGAGAATTTACGGAAACCTGCCCTCTATTTCTGATACTCTAATGCGTCGACACCTCCAGTTTGCCGGACATTGCTTAAGAGCAAAGAGTGAAGTCATCTCAACTCTTCTGCTATGGAATAAAAGACTCCTGATCTGTAACCATAAAAGGACATACCCGCAAATGCTATCAAAAGACTCGGGTATCGAATTAGGAGAACTTAGTCAAGCCATGAGAGACCGCACTGTGTGGCATGCTATTGTTGCTGACATCCCGGCCTCGGTTGGCGAAGGATGATGATGATGATGATGATGTTGGTAAATCATAATGGGTATGCCTCGTTGATATATTGCATTTTGCTGTCATTTTCCACTTACCCATTCTTCTATGCCTTTTAAGTGGTGCTCCACAGTAACTGCGTTTTTCTATTTTTCAAAAGTGTAGCTGCTATACTTAAGTATCTTTACGAGCTAGGGAACACCTTGTAACACCGGCGGTCAAGTCTGGATGACTTCGGTACATATTGAATTAAAACATTCGTGCAAGTCTCCTCGTTCTCGGTCATGTCAGCGTCGATACACAGGTGCATGTCTTCCACTAGCACGGCCAAAGTAAATAAACTTTGCATATCGAGACCTGCATTCTTTCATTTAAATCGAGTCTTTATTGTCACCGTTAACAATTACAGATAATTGTGCAGTTTCTTTAGATACATTACAATCATAATTAAATAAAAACAATGAAACAAATAGAATAAATATATATTCGCCTTCTAGTCATTTCATCTGGTTTCATTTGACGTTAAATGGACTGAATATAACACTTTCTACACTCATATTGGATATTGTAACTAATGCGACCTTTCTACAGTCTTAAGTACGTTATTTGGAGCAGGACATTCGATGGATGTTGCGCAGCAAAACAATAATTCACGAAAAAACGTCCACGGAACGTTGTAGTCGTTTGGATCTCCTATATAAGTAATTTACTTTTATGTAGCCGGAATGATTCATGAAATCGAAAATCAAAACTAAACGCAGGCTACAACAATCGTCCAGTGGTATTCAAAACCCAAGTCTCGATTTTGCGCGCGTGACGTCAAGGGTTGCGAAAACTGGCCGAAGTTAGAAGAGCCCTTCGACCTGCCGACCGCTGAAATGGCAGTTATCGTAGAATTCCGAAAGTGAGGGAAGGTACGTTTTTTATTGGGGGGGGGGGGGGGAGGCATAAAATCAGTCTCCTTTGCGAGTCAGTCTTGACCTCAAAAAGCGATGAGGTCAATTGTTGGCGGAAAAAAAGACGCGATTTAGAGCCTAAGAGAGTGCGATTCGTGAATAAATCACACTGCTATGGACCAATCAAACTGCAGGAATCACCTGTGATTTCAAAAGAAAAATAGAAAATAAACGTTTGGATCATGTGCACGAAAGGCATCCGCGGTCGAGTGTCAATTAATATCATCGGTCGATGCCATCGCCTCTGTTCGCCTGAAATAGGAAAAAAAATCAAGCCTGTTGCGCAGGCTAAGGTATGCGCGGCCCCAAAGGGTAGAGTTTTCAGCCGTTTTGGTTCTAAATAGGGTATAAATTTTAGCCATTTCCCGCCATTTTGGTAATAAATAGGATATCGAATTTTGCACTCGCGTTATAGTGAGGAATTGGGAACTCGAAACTTAACACATCAGTGCAGTCTTGTAACCTGCCTATAAGCATTGACTATAAGATTTGTGTCGGGTCGAATATTACATCATCCAACCGTTTTGAACCGGTTGGTTGAGCACGATGCGAGAGTGTGTGAGTGATCAAGTGATTTCTGTAAGCGTTTACCTTTACTTAGATACTGTTGAATGTATTGGTCGTAAAAACACTGCGACAAGGGTATTTATTTAAGGGTCAGGTCATAAATAGTTTTAGGAAGCGGGCCGCACACCCTAGTCTCCTCCGCAGACGTTATTAGGATCGTCACGCAACGCTTCTCCCCCACTAAGGGGAGAAGCGTTGCATGACGAGCAAATTAATGGCCTGTGGTAAGACGAAGTCAATTTCGAGCGAACCATGGACACCACAACTGCTTCATAATCAACGAAGGTAACAGAGTTTGTTCTTCGAAAAAACATCAGGGTTCTGAATCTCTGGTGTTTTAAAACAAACAGATTTTTAGTTGTTGTTCTGTGGACTATTGTTTAGTAGGTCTATTATTGACAATGTTTTGTTCTCCTTAAGCTGTGAGTTATTACGTACTGATGTTAGCTTTACAAACTACCTAACATAGGTGAATATTGTTAGTCCTTAACAACCGATACCTACCTTAATAGACCACTGCAGGAGCAATGTTACTTCTGTAAATACTGGTGTGAAATTTGTTCTTGACAATTTTGGCCTATTTCGTGAATGAAATTACTGAAGTTTGTCAAAATTCGACTTCAATTCCAGGTTAATTCACAGCTTACTGAAAGGGGCAAAAAACTTCAAATTATATACGGAATTTCTGCATGCAACAAAATGCTGTTGAATGGCGTGACTCGGTCCGTTTCCCAATACAATCCGACTTCGTTTTACATTACCGACCTCGGTCACATCGGCTTTCGTCGTAACGAGCCTCACGAAGATGACCCGACCGTATAGGTCGATGTTATTTTGTCGTGACAGTCGCGACATTCGCACACTTCATATCTGATCATAACGAAGATAAAAGTGATTTGTGCTGGACTAGGAAAAACTGGGACAAAAAGTCTGGCTAAAGCTCTTCGAGTTCTTGGATACAATGTTTATGATTTCATGGAGCATTTTAATTTTCATGCACAGCAGTGGAAGGACAGCTTCACGACAGATCGCCTTCCTGACTTTGTTGAGATGTACAAAGGTGTGGACGCCATTACAGATCAACCGCCAGCATTTTGGTTCGAAGAGATTTATTCCTCCTTTCCAGAAGCCAAAGTTATTCTAACGGTTAGGGACTCGGAGGAAGCTTGGCTGCGGAGCTGGTGTTCTCACCTCGGATTGTATAATCAGATACTTCCATTCTATGCAAAGCTTTACCTTGCCATTTCTCCGTCAATCAGACGAATGCGAGATTTCGTTAAACCGTTACGAGAGGTCATTTATGGAAGTAGCAATCCTAATGCCACGGCGGTGTTTAGAAAGAAGTATCGGGAGCACAATCAAAGAGTCCAAGCTGTGATTCCACGGGAAAAGCTGCTGGTATTTAATGTAAAACAAGGCTGGGAGCCCCTGTGCAAGTTTCTGGGTTGTGACATCCCATCTGAGCCGTTTCCAAGGGCCAACGTTGCACATTCTTACGCTAAACAATATATATCAAGTTATCTCCTGGGTCCTCGTATTTTCATTGTGTTAGCTTCATGTTTCGTGACTGTTGTGTTTGCATATCTAGTATACTATTCCCATTACACCAACTAACTGCGCCCTTGTGGCGTTATTTTAGAGTAACAATAAAAACAAGCACGGCACAAAACCCGTGAATGCATCTGTGATACTGTAAATTAGAATTGTGGTCGGGGTCGACCTCCCATAGATTGAAAGTAATATCCATATCACTTTGAAATGAAAATCGATCCCTTTCATGATTGACTAGAAGAGAAGTTAATGTGAAAATGGAGAAGTAAGTGTGTGGTAAAAGATTAACAATACCGATTGTATGAATTTTCGCCATTTGTCATCTGTAAGTGCTGCTGTAGATTCATAACAAGAACAGAAATAAATGTTCATGAAGCTTTGTTTGACAGCCTTTGAATTAGCATAGCAGGGGCTTAACATTCACTGATCCTTGACCACGAAAATCTAAATCTGCCAAAGTTCGCAGCGCTGGCTTGGACGAACGATGTTTTTCACTGATGAAAAGTAATCGTATGGCAAGCCTCGTCATCCTTGGCGCGAAAACTGGCAAGCCGCCTCTTTATTTTTAAGATATCAGAAAGGTTTGTTCGGTTGATAATTTTATTGCATAACAAGAAAACAAAGCCACATTACAAAAACTAGTCGAGATGTAAAACTTTTGCAAACCTTTTTAGGACTGACCAGGAATGAACTTAGAAAAGTTGAAGAAATTCCAGCATTGGATTTGAACGAATATATCTGCGAGTTTATCATTTCGGTCAGAATTAAAGATGAGAAAGACGATGAGCCTTCTTCGCTCCGAAGTCTATTGGCAAGTTTTGAACGACATCTAGAAAAGAACAGCTACTCTGCCAGTATCATGAATAACCTCGTGTTTGATAAAACAAGAAAAGTCCTCCTGTCAGAACAGAAAAGAGTTAAAGAAAAAAGGAAAAGGAAAGAAGCCAAACGCGTCGATAGCTTTAACCAGTGATGAATTGAATACGCCCTACGAAACAGACCTCCTCCGTACACGAAATCCTGAAGCGCTTTTAAACTGACTCACTCTGGTTAAACAGCACTCTGCATTTTGGGCTCAGACGCTGCAAAGAACATGGCGACATGTGCTGGGGCGATGTAAAGTTGAAGGAAACAGCAGATGGCAAGGAATATTTGGAATTTAATGAAAGACAAACCAAAACTAGAACCGGTTCAGACTGCCGCGATATCAGGGCAATGCCGCCTAAAATGCTTTGCCAATGATGGATCAGAAAAAGATCCTATAATGGTCTACAGGCTCTACGTCCAGAAGAGACCTGGGAAAATGAATGAAGAACAATCTTCCTTTTATTTAGCTTTCAACAACAACTTAAAGACAGATTTGCATCAGACGAAAGAGTGGTTCAAGGTTGGTCCTGTTGGCATAAACAAACTTAACAGTCTCATGAAAACTATGGCTCAAAAAGCAGGAATAAACAAGGAACGTCTCCGAAATCACAGTGGTAGAAAAACTATGATTCAAACACTCAGCGAAAATGATATTCCACCAACTGATGTCGCTCAGTTGTCAGGACATAAAAACCTAAAAAGTATCGAAAACTACAGCAAGGTCACGACAAAATAGCAGATGAAAATGTCTTAAGTTCTTAGCAGTGTTGTAGCTGGTGCTGCACTGAACCAAGATGTCCTCGTACGATACAGCCAATCCAGCAATTTCTTCATCTACTTCTGAATCACAGCAATCTATGGTTTTGTTCAGCGGGGCTGCCAATCAAGAAAGCAATTTTTCAATGAACATAGCCACGGTTAATCAATCAGCAGAGCTCACACTAGAGGAATCTAGCCAACCAGAAGCGTTGCTTAGAGGACAGTGACGATGAGTACAAACATTGCTATGATATGAATATGTTGTTATATATCACTAACTGTAAAATTTCCTCTTTTCCCTTTTGAAAAGAAAATGTTGAAGTTTTTACGCTTTCGAGTGAATAAAACTCATTGCATTGTCTAGAAATTTTGAAAAGATAATGAAATATTTTAAAGAGCGTACGAGTAAATAAAACTCGTTTCATTTTCTTATCGCTGTTAATTGTCATTATTGTTTGAAAGAATCTCATTACTTATGAAATAAACAAATAACTTTATGGTTGGTTATCTTGTACGATTTCTATTCACTCGTTGTGAAGAAAAATCGTACGCATTCACCAAACATAAAGTAATCGATAGACAATCGAACCTCCGACTGCGACCTCTTCTCGTGAGTGACCACCTCTAGATCTCCTCAGCGACCAGTTTTCCAAAATACCAAACGTTTCCCAGTCAAATCACTGTATTTGGAACTTCTTGTAAGGGAGAAGTACACAGTAGAGGTTGAAGAGATCCTAAGGAGTCTATACGTCGATGATGTTATCACTAGTGGCAGTACCACGGCAGAAATTCAAGAACTGAAGAAGGCCATTGTGTCGGTGTTTGGAGAGGCAAAGTTTACTTTGCACAAGTGGAACTCTAATGTGTCTCAGCTGGAGAGGGAAATTGTTGGTGTCGAAAGAGCAGCCAACCTTCGCAAAGCAACAGTTGGGGGTCAAGGAAGGGGAACCAAAGCTGTTTTGGACTCCCATGGAACAAATCAGATGACTCAATTGCTGTGAAATTTCCTGAGGAACCTGTTGATGTTACAAAAGTGGGATCCTACGTTTCCTAGCCGCTGTATACGATCCCGGCACTAGCATCACCTACAACACTTGTGGGAAAGGTTCTGTATCGTGAAGTATCGTGAAGGGTTTAAATGCGGCAAAGGCAAGATTGGCAAAGAAGAATCTCACCATTCCAAGACTGGAACTTGTAGCAGCAAATATGGCCACAAACCTTTTGGAGAATGTGCGAAATGCGTTATCTGACCACCCAATTAAGTCAGTTGATGGCTGGATTGATAGCAAAATTGCCCTCCACTGGATCAAGGGGGAGGTTCTTACAAGCAGGTCATAGCTAACAGAGTCCACAAGATCAATTCCAAGGGTTTCATTGAATGGAAGCATGTTGACACCAAGCGGAATCCGGCAGACATAAGAAGCAGAGGTTATAAGGCAGATCATCTATCCAGTGTGTGGTTACCAGGTCCAGAGTGGCTTCCCAATCGGGAAGAGTGGCTAGAAGAGATAGTGACGAGCTCTAACAAAGAAACAGAAGCCGAAGCTAAGCTCACTAAGGAGATATTTGCAGTTTCAGTCGAACCAAAGGACGATCTTGATGAGGTACTGGAGAAGCATGTTTTTGGCGAACGGTAAGATATTGATGGTTCGGACAGTTTTTTTCCGTATCAATACATTGTTGAGCAAACAGGTGACGAGAGTCAAGATAATCATCAGCCTGAGGGTATCGAATTGGTCTACTACCAAATTCTCCAAGGTAACATGTAGGAAAGTTTATTTTATAAATACTGAGATTTATCCACAGAGATGACGGTGATGAAAAAATGGTTCTGTTTTTAGTCACAGCCAATCAGCGACGCGAACGATGAAATTTCACTAGTGTGTGTTTACTTAGCAGTGTTTACCAGAATACATTGCATTTAACCAGAGTGCACCTCGCCACTTTTTACCAGAGTGCATTGCGCCACGTACAACACGAGGCTGTGACACCGTTGAGCTGGCGTTCTTTTTCGCGTGGATTGCAGTGAGAAAGGTTGGTGTTTACGTTTTAATCTGATTTACCTGTAAAGCCATGTGAAGAAGATCGTTCTTGGCTTTGACAACTCTTGCTTTTGTCCTTAATGCAGTATGTGCAGGGACGGCGGAGCCGGGGGGGCTGGGGGGGCTTTAGCCCCCCCACTTTTGAGGAGGATGACATTTTATTTTGTTTAAGCTACAACTTTATACAAGCCTCGTCGGAAACGTTGCGCGTTTACGTATTTTTAACATTTTCTCAGCGTGTGCTTCCTTCCCAAAGACGGGAAGCTTGTGTCCAAAAACCGCAGGTTAGCGTTGGAGACCGGAAGGCTGATAAATAACCTCCAAAATATTGCTGTAAGCATTAACAGTACCTTTCATTTTACGCTTTATCCAGGCTAATTATTTCAAGAAGTATGTCGCGGAGAATGCTGTAAATACGATTTCCGAGACTCTAGATTTCAACCCTACCAACTCGCGCCTCCAGCGCTCGTTTTCGATTAATTGTGGCATCTTAATTTAAAACTTAGTGTGTCATTTCGTAGTTGTCTCGCCTCCTTGATCGAATTCTTCCTAGTAAATGAAGAGAAATTGTTGGTACTAAAGCTTGTAGAATAATTAAAACAAACGAGAACCGTAGAATACGCTTATTTTATATCTGCTGCGATCATTTGTCCAAACATCATTTTCAAGCTAAAGCTTCAGCATTTTCACTCATCACGATGGACTCGTCCACGACACGTACGGTCTGTCAACATTGTAGAGACATTTAATGCGTATCAGTTCAGCTTTTTGCGCATACAATTTCCACATCTTTCGATTTTCGGGATTTGGTAAAGGGGAGGTTGATGTGTATCGTTTTATGTCCAAACATAGTCACACCTCGCCATCGATGCGTCACCATGCATGTAGTTGATACACACCAGGACAGATTTTAAGTTACATAATCGTTGTTTTTTTTTTTTTCCCGCAGACAATGATGTAACCCTCAATGATTATACCAAAAATAACGCACCCTTAGTGAGTGGCATCCGGAAATCTCGTGAAAACGGCTTACCCGACTCGCTTAAAGTTAAGCGAGTTGGCAAACTTCGATATAATTCTCATTTTAAATTTAAGCCACCAAACCAGGTAGCTTAAGCGACTCTAATTAATTTTCATCAATAAGGAGCCACTTCCGATTACAAATTTTATAAGGCTGTCAAATTGGGAGTGTAAGACGCGTTCTCGTCGGGTTTGGAGGAAAAAACGGGGCGCGTACCGTGGTGACGTGGTTGGGGTGCCGGGGTCTGTGGAAAACACTGGTTGCCGAATAAATAAACTAAATAAAAATACTGGGAGCATTTCTTCCATAAAACACTTTAATGGTAGCTCAATGGGAAAATTTGAACTGAAACCTAACAAAGAAATTGGTTCCAGCGGTGGAAAATTACAATTGAAAGAACGGTTGACGAAAAGATACCTAAAAGCAGCAGCCGATAGTAATCGGCTCCTGTTCCTGCTAAAAGCTTCTAAATGACGTTACCTTTCTTGATTCTTTCAGTTCCAGTTAAAATTACAGACAGACATTAAACGGTACTTTCTTGTCAACTGCTTCTTCAACAAATATCTATTATATATTTACTATATCATAGTTTTCAACCGCTGGAACCAATTTATTAGCAGAATAAGTAGCTTGCGTAGAAGGATGTCAGTGGCAATATACCCACACTTTTTTTCTAGCATAAATCCACTCAAAATAATCCAGCATAGGATTTAAGAAGGGTGGTGGCATTATACACACAATTTAAAATTATAAATAAATAGCCTAGCCAATACCCTACCTAATTTGTCCTTCCTAGTAATAAGTGCAGATTTACTTTTAGCGCATGGGAATTTACTACGTATACTCCTATCTGCTTCATCAATATCCACTAATAAAGGTGTTGTTGGATCATCTACACCCATGGTTTCCATCTCAATATATTCTTCGGGTAAGCTAGGATACTCGTCTTTAGGTCTTGCTCCCATTGGTCGACGTGTTGTGGAAGATTCTATTGTATTTCCATCTTGATTAGGTAGTAATGAATCTTCTATATTCTCATCCCCATCATCAATACCGAAGGGGTCCGTCTAATCCGGACCAGGTAAATCTTCACCTCTTTCAACCATTTACTATATTAAGGTTGTGGATTCTCTAAATTATAATAATCTACTTGCTAGATAACCGAGAGCTAACATTCTGCCTCCAACATAAACTAACTCACCACCCTTTTGACTACCCCTCAGCCTATAATAATCCGAGAATTGAGGTTCACGTAACCTGAACGTAACGTATAATCTGTATGCGTTTGGCTATATAATTCAATGCCTTTCCAGAATCTGACAGGAATTGCCCGGTCTGATACTCATTATCTTTTTACTGCGAGTACCAATCCATTAATGTCTCTCTACGTTCCTGGTATTCCGTATAATCTTTTTGATACTTTTCCATGGCCTTATCATGTCGAACCCTTTCTTCATCTGTTACTGCCTGAGATATTTTGCGAGATAATTGCCTCCAACGAAAGCCGATGCATTTAGAACTACTCCAAAAATCGTTAACGCTATTGACGCCATTTATATATAAGTTAACTAGATGTTTTTAGGTGGAATCTTTTAAATTTTGAGGTAATCTTTTAAAGCTAAACTTCCACCTAAAACTGCAACCCATTTAGCATAATTTGTAATACTTGAACTGGCGTCACTGATAAACGATTCCTTCATAAGCCTTTTACTAATATAACCAACTACGGCGGCTAGTCCAACCAAAACGGCGGAATCAATTACTGTTTTAACTAGCTTATTTTGTTCACTTGACATATCATCAACCTAAGGTATGGAATCTTTAAATAGCTAAGCTATAACATGCTAATTTTAGCTCTTTTAGGTTCTGGTTCTTGACATCTAACTGGTTCTGGTGATGGCTTCCGGTAGTATGTCCAGGACTGTTAACCCTATAGCAACTACAGATATAGCGGTTGTAAAACTTGTCTCAGGAATCCAAGGCTTAGGTCATGGTTCGGGAGTTACAGATTCAGCTTCAGCATCACACGGATACACGGCGAGGAACATGCTGCACTGGTGCTATGTTTGTATCAACTTTAATGTGATATTTTCGTGGCAGGCAACCCAAACCCGTGAACACATCTTCATACTCTTTCATGAGCTCATCAAGCGCCAGTGGTTCATATTGTTTGCTGTTCACTGAATGAACGGACTGAACCATGCTCAAGGAAATCCAGCCTTGCTTGATGCACGTCTCACCGTCAACAATGGGCCAAGGTGCATTCTCCAAGATGTCAAACCTTATCTTGCATTTAGAACCACTGTTCTGACTGACTGTTAATGTGTAGGATCCAAATGGAGTAACCATACTACCATCATATAGCGGATTCAGCTGGACTTCTCCACTCTGTATAATATTCAACAAATCTGTATACGACATTGCACTGGAGTGCACGTTGCTCCAGTATCTAACTGAGCTTTCACTGTAGGACTGTACTCTGTATGGAAGGTAGATCTGCTCACATTTCTGCTGACAACTCCAACACGCTCTGTGATGAAGATGAAATCATCTGATTCATCACCATCCTCTGCTGATTCCACATGGATTCCACTTGACTGGTGAACTTTATTTGTAGCTTTAACTGGCGTCTGCACCTTGTTATGGCATTTCACAGCAAAGTGGCCTTGTTTACCACACTTGTGACACGTCTTTCCCGAGGCTGGACATTTAGCTCTGTCACTGAATGGGTGGTCTGTACCACAAAATCTGCATGAACTCTTTGAATTTCCTTTGCTTGACTTGTTAGAACCTCTTGTGTTTCCATGGTTATGTTCACCACTTCCTTTCCTTTTCTCTTTTAACATACGCTTGTCTGATGCATGGATTGTATGAGCTGGGTCAGCCACATCCTTAAACTGCTCTTTATGGACTCTGGATAATTCACTTGCACGAAGAGCTTCAATACATATGACCAAGCTTCGAACAGGGCGCTCCCTGAGAAGCCGATCACGAGTCGAAGAGTCTCTAGTACCAATGACTAATGTGTCACGAATCAAGCTCTCACAAAGACTCTCAAATTCACATGACTCAGCTAGCTGGCGTAATCTCACTACGCACTGATCAATGGTTTCATATTCCGCTGTTTGATTAGCAAAGCCAAATTTGACTCGTTCAAACAACAGATGTTTTTGAGGCATGAAATGGCTGGTCAGGGCATCAAGGATTTTTTCCGGATCTTTCTTATCATCAGCAGATAAAGTTGTAAGGCCGTTCATAACCTTTACACATTCCACGCCCATAACATTACATAACGCTCCGGCCTGTACTGGCTTAGGTTTCTTGACAAGTTCGGTAGCCAAGCTTCTGTGAACATTTTCCAATTTGTCGATACGTCATCTTTGACATTCATAGGCGATGGTGGTGGTATATGATAAGACGGCATGTTAAAACGGATGAAATGCTTCGGTACTCACAGTTCAGATGCTTTCCTTTCGCAGACAAGATCCAATATGGCGATTCGAGTCGACCAAGTGCTCCACTGCACGAGCGTTGAAATACTGCAACAGCGAACTTTCTGTGACAAAATCGTTCCTGTTATGGAACGCCAGCGGCAAACACTTAAGCGTTATACACTTAAGACTAAGCTATTTATACAAGAAGAAAGGCACACTTCTGGATGAAGCCAAAATGTCTTTTAATCAGTTTCTGCATTGTGGGTAACTTAGAAACAGCTTTATGTAGTATTACATACAACAAACACCGAAGGTGAAAATTGGTCAACTAGTACATCATACCGTGCTGTTGTTTCTCAAGCGATCGCGGCACTTGGGATATCCCGACTATGTTGTCTGCTATGGCGGAAATCTGTTGGATTTCACGCCTCAGTAATATAGAGCATTGTATGAGTCATGCTTCGAAAATAAAGATTGATGAAAAGCAGGGCCAGTAACGATTGTTGATAAGGGACGGACCATTAGAAAAGTGATGGGGGTGGGGAATTTTCAGCTTGCAGGAATTTTTTTTTTCGCTCACTGCTTTTGCAGGAATTTTTTTTTTTTTTCAGGTGAACCTTTCTGCACGAATTTTTTTTACTACGTGTGAAAAAGTCACAATTGGACCTGCCATCTGCATGAATTTTTTTTTTTTACCTTCTTCTTTGCATGAATTTTTTTTTTGGCATTTTGCCTTGCATGAATTTTTTTTGTTTCCCCCCCCCCCCCCCCCCATCACTTTTCTAATGGTCCGTCCCTAAAAAGCAACTAATCAGAATAGCCGAGTAAACCCTCGATCGGATCGCGGCACTTGTTCCCGGTAAACCAGAACTTGTTCTAATTTATTTTCCTTTATTTCTGCGGTACATTTCCTTTGAGTGTTTGGTAGCCATATTGCCTGGTATCCCCGCGTGTGCGTTGTTGCGATGTCCGGAATTTCTGGCCATGAATTTTCATTACCGCGTCGGCTACAAGAAATACATAACATTTTATTTTGTCTATACCTGAAGTGTTCCTACTAATCGCTAACCTTATTCCATCGCGTGTTTCATTTAATGCCAAGCCTGATCCGTGAATATTATTGTCAGAATAAGTTCTTAAGTTCACCCACAAACAAAACTTATCATCATAAAAATATCTTTTCCCCATATTATCTACCTTGGAACGTGGCTTGGCAGATTCCCAGAAGTCTGTTGGAATTATTCCTTTTAAGTATATGCAAGATAACATTTTCTCTTGGTATATGCAATTAGCTATACCATCAACATCGATGGTCACTGAAGTAATATCTGGGTTAACAAACTTTTCACTATCCAGTTGTCAACCACTATGGATATCCGTAAATAGACACAATATTTCAGTCGCAGACCTCGAGGTGTATTTATGTGCATATTAATAATACTATCATCCTTCCTAGGTATAGCTAACGTTTTGAGTAGTTGAACATTTTGGTTTGAAGAGATTTATTCCTCCTTTCCAGAAGCCAAAATTATTCTTACGGTTAGGGTTAGGGTGTTCTCAACTTGGATTGTATGACCGGATAGTTCCATTCTATGAAAAGCTTTACTTTGCCATTTCTTCGTCAATGAGACGAATACGACATTTCGGTAACACATTACTCGAGGTCGTTAATGTACGGTGGCCCATAAGTGCAAAAACCAACACACATTGAAAACACAACACATACACATTGGAAACACAACAGACTTTCCTCAAAACACAACACACACAATGAAAGCGCCACAAACTTATCTGAAACACAATACATTTATCTGAAACACAACACAGCCTGAAAACACAACACACTTATCAGAAACACAATACACTGTCAAACGGAGACTGAGCACTAGTAACATTTCCGCTGGTCTTATGACACTCAGGCGCAGGCTGCTAATAGGTCTGTAGTTTTGTGATGGCGGATAGCGAAGAAGAAGTAGCAGCTATTCGGCACTATTTTTCAAATAATTATGATTATAAAACCACGTTAGAGCTTCTTGAAAGATGCCATGGAAAAAAAATTTCGAAAAGAACTCTTTTGAGTCGTATGAAAATGTATGGACTATGCAGACGAGGAAGGGCTATTGATGAACAGATTGTTCGCGAACACATCACAAGAGAGCTTGATGGTTCCGGATCTTTTCTTGGATACAGGTCCATGTGGCGAAGGCTTCATACAAAATATGGTATAAATGTTCCAAGGGCAACTGTCCAGGTTTTGCTGGCTGAACTTGATCCAGAGGGAACGCAGAAGAGAAAAGCTCATCGCCTCAAAAAGGCGACAGTATTCCAATCCCTGGCCAAATTTCGGCTGATGGTATTTAATGTAAAACAAGGCTGGGAGCCTCTATGGTTGGCAAAATGGTGCAAATTTAAATTCACAAAGTTTATGTGTGTTCACATTTAATGCTGTTATTATTACTCACAAATATATTTATTCACATTCATCAACTAATTTATACTCAAGAAATATCTTAATTCAGTTTTAAAGACGTAAGTTATTTCTTATTTAGGAATAAATTTTACTCACATTTACGGGATATATTCATTCACGCTTGATATTTGTTCAAGAGTTACGTATATTTATCCGCATTCAGCCATTGTGTGGCTTCACTTTTACAGACTAAACAGTCACGTAGTTCAAAAAATGAAGTTTGTGCACGAAATGGTGACAACTTACGGTGGCCCATAGGAATCAAGACAACTTTCTTTCCATCCATGACAACTTTCTTTCTACCAATGACAAAATTGTTTCCATCTGTGAGAAAGTTATTTTTAATATGACAAAACTTTTCAACGTTACGGTGAGTGGCTGGGTTGCACTGTGCAGGGTCGGGATTATTAAGATGGCGTCTTAGGTGTTGACTTCTGTAAAACGTATTTCGAGCAACTCAACAGGAATGAGTAAAATGGCAGCTACAGAGGAGATTCAAGACGAAAGCGAAGAAGATTTTGTAGCAATATAAGTGTTCTCACCTTTACGAACTATTTTTATTGGGATTAGAAACTTGGTTGTTCAAATGAAAAAAAAAATAACAAAATAAAACTTTTTAAAACTAGTCATAGTTGTCGCTAAATCTGCCCCCGACTTTGTAAAAACTGAATGAAGACTGCATGTGGTTGTCCATGTGTTTGTTATGAACCTTTGAAATGTAGTTTTCGTGTGAGAGTTTGCGAGTGCAAATTCCTTGTTGTGTTTGTGTTTTGTCAATTATCACACTTTGTTTCTTGGGTTAATGGAAATCCTCATACATATCGTGTTTAGGATGGGTTTACATTATAGCTTGGAATGAAATAAGAAAGCTTGGAATGAAATCGTGACGACTCGTTGCCAAACTTGCCAAACCCAGTTTGCGCGGTTGCTGAGACAGGCGCACAAGCTGAAAATTAACCGGGACCACCGTGCGCGCCTAGTTTCGTCAAATCGAGAAAATTTTCGCATATTAACACTACGACCATACGATACTTCTTATTTACGCGGGGAACATTAGGGTGCCTTCTCGGGTTCCGGCCTCTGGGCCGGAACCCTGCTGGGGCAACAAAGCAGAACGAATATGAGAAAAACCTTGAATAATGTCTATTCGCAAAGCACGAAGGTGAAAGACAAAAGGACCACCGTCGAAACTATGTAACTTACGGAGACACGTTACAAAGAGCTAATTAGCACTTTCACGTGCGGTCTTCGAATATTCACTTCATTACCATTTCAAGTTTTCCATTTACCTTTCTTTACTTTCGCTTTTGGGGTTATACATGATCATCAACAGATTTTGGGTTATTTCATTATTATGGATTCACATTTACCAGAAGAAATGTTAGGGTTCGGCGCGTGTTGTTTCCACCTTTGTACCTACTGGCATGGTCAAGTGTTCCTCAAGGGTTTCCAAGGTAACCTCGTTACCTTGGGAACTCTCGGTTCTAAACCACCAACCACCTTAGCTCAAGTTAGCTTAGTTTTCCGAACATTAACGAGGTTCGTACCTTGGGTTTAACGTTTCTTTCCCGAACTTAAGAATTCATTTTAGCGGATGTGTTGTCTCTTCATGAAATCGATAGTGGCAAAACAATCTCATGTTCCTAACTTAAATTCACCGGGGGTGACTGGTCACTCTACCCAGGCCACTAAAGGAAATAAAAATAATCCATAACCATAATTTCTTTTATGAAACTAGAATTCTGAAGCGATCTACCGGATTGTGAAATAGGATCTCTTAGTTACCTAAATTTGTGGGAAAGAACTTATTATTCTTTTGTTAGGTGTTTCCAGACTTTGTTTTAAGCTCGCTCTCACATGCGCCTTAAACCCCGCACTTGCATAATGATTAGTCTACGAACCTCATTAAAATGCAAGTCCGCCCTTGCGCTGTAACGCCCTTTACGTTTTGGTTGCCAACTCATCTATTTTCAGTTGGATTTTTACGTCTCTTTTCCGCCTTAAACTAAAATCCGTTTCGACAGAATCTTAGTAAAACCTGGTTACTTTTAGACTACCGATCTGGATTACTAGATCGGAGTTCAGCGTTTCTGATAACTTTAGTTTTACAAAATTTTGCACGAACAAAGAGACTATTTTATTTATGATTCCTTTGAGTTTGCGACCTATCACAGCTGACGACACCGAGTCTTGGCATAACAATGATATTTATTTTTGGAAAACCCAATTCAGTTTAGCTTTTAGTATAAATAGAGCTGCCTTGTAAGTATTGAGGACTCAGAATTGCGAGCTTCGCGAAAGCACGCCAACAAGAAGCTATTTGCGCAGCACTTCATAGCTCTTGCGATCATAACAAAGATGAAAGTTATTTGTTCAGGGCTTGGTAAGACTGGTACAACAAGTCTGGCTAAAGCTCTTCGAGTTCTTGGATACAATGTTTATGATTTCGATGAGCATTTAAAGTTTCATGCAGAGCAGTGGATGGACAGCTTCGAGACAGATCGCCTTCCTGACTTTGTTGAGATGTACAAAGGGGTGGACGCCATTACAGATTTACCGCAAGTATTTTGGTTTGAAGAGATTTACTCCTCCTTTCCAGAAGCCAAAGTTATTCTAACGGTTAGGGAATCGGAGGAAGCTTGGCTGCGGAGCTGGTGTTCTGAACTTGGATTGTATGACCGGATAGTTCCATTCTATGAAAAGCTTTACTTTGCCACTTCTCCGTCATTGAGACGAATACAGCATTTCAGGAAAACGATACACGAGGTCATTTATGGAAGTAACAATCCCAATGCCACGGCGGTGTTTAGAAAAAAGTATCGGGAGCACAATCAAAGAGTCCAAGCTGTGATTCCACGGGAAAAGCTGCTGGTATTTAATGTAAAACAAGGCTGGGAGCCCCTGTGCAAGTTTCTGGGTTGTGACATCCCATCTGAGCCGTTTCCAAGAGCCAATGTTGCACATTCTGACACTGAAAAACAACTATCAAGGCATTTCCTGGGTCCCCGTGTTTTCCTTGCGTTAACTTCATGTCTCGTGACTTGTGTTTGCATTTCTAGCATACTGTTCCCATTTCTCTAACTGACTGCGCCGCTGTGGAACAACATGACATGCACGATAGGGGTAGTCAAGATTTTAATTACTGGCGTAAAACCCATAAATGAATCTGCGATACGATAAAATAGAATAATGATTTCATGTCAGAGCGGAGTTCGATTTTAGTTCGCATGATGCCAAAATGAAATGTCATACGAGAACGAAAATTTCATCCCTATTGAAAACCCGAATGACCTCATTTCGGAATGACTTAGTCATAGGTCACACTTAGCAGCAAAGACTTACCAAATTTATTTTTTACTTTGCGGTCAAAATCTGTCAACGAGACACTTTTCCTATTGCGACCCTAACTTTTATGGTTCTGTGGGACCTAACCTTTATGGTTATCAAACCTAACTTGTTTATCAAAACTAACTCGACCCAAACTTTTATGGTTATCAAAACATGATAAGGACACGTAGAGCTTGGGTGGGGCAGGCAGATTTGAGAAAACTCAGGCTTAACAATGGGAATCATGGCGAAAACTGTCATCTATGGTTGGCAAAATGGTGCAAATTCAAATTCACAAAGTTTATGTGTATTCACATTTAATGCTGTTATTATTACTCACAAATATATTTATTCACATTCATCAACTAATTTATACTCAAGAAATATCTTAATTCAGTTTTAAAGACGTAAGTTATTTGTTATTTAGGAATAAATTTACTCACATTTACGGGTATATTCATTCACGCTTGATATTTGTTCAAGAGTTACGTATATTTATCCGCATTCAGCCATTTTGTGGCTTCACTTTCACAGACTAAATAGTTACGTAGTTCAGAAATGAAGTTTGTGCACGAAATGGTGCAAAATTACTGTGGCCCATAGGTATCAAGACAACTTTCTTTCCATCCATGACAACTTTCTTTCTACCAATGCCAACTTTCTTTCTACCCATGAGAAAATTGTTTCCATCCGTGAAAATTTTTTTTAACATCACAAAACTTCTTGTCTTGACAAAACGTTTCTCCGATTAACGTCACAGTGAGTGGCTGGGTTGCACTGTGCGGGATCGGGATTATTAAGATGGCGTCGTAGGTGTTGACTCCTGTAAAACTTATTTCGCGCAACTCAACAGGAATGAGTAACATGGCAGTTGTAGAGGAGATTCAAGACGAAAGCGAAAAAGATTTTGTAGCAATATAAGTGTTCTCACCTTTACGAACTATTTTTATTGGGATTAGAAACTTGATTGTTCAATAAAAAAAAATAACAAAATAAAAATTGGTAAAGCAAAGCAGAACGCATACAAAAAAACCTTGAATAATATCTATTCACAACGCTCGGAGGTGAAGGACAAAAGGACCACCGTCGAAACTTTGTAACTTACGGAGACACGTTACAAAGAGCTAATTAGCACTTTCACGTGCGGTCTTCGAATATTCACTTCATTACCATTTCAAGTTTTCCATTTACCTTTCTTTACTTTCGCTTTTGGGGTTATACATGGATGATTATCCGATGGCAACGGATTTTGGGTTATTTCATTATTATGGATTCACATTTACCAGAAGAAATTTTAGGGTTCGGCGCGTGTTGTTTCCACCTTTGTACCTACTGGCATGGTCAAGTGTTCCTCAAGGGTTTCCAAGGTAACCTCGTTATCTTGGGAACTCTCGGTTCAAAACCACCAACCACCTTAGCTCAAGTTAGCTTAGTTTTCCGAACATTAACGAGGTTCGTACCTTGGGTTTAACGTTTCTTTCCCGAACTTAAGAATTCATTTTAGCGGATGTGAAATCGATAGTGGCAAAACAAACTGATTTAAATTGACCGGGGGGTACTGGTCACTATATCCAGGCCACTAAAGGAAATAAAAATATTACATAACCATAATTTCTTTTATGAAACTAGAATTCTGAAGCGATCTACCGGATTGTGACAAAGGGTCTCGTAATTGCCTAAATTTGTGGGAAAGAACTTATTATTCCTTTACTAGGTGTCTCTAGCTTTGTTTTGGGCTCGTGCTCACTCGCGTCTCAAAACCCAAACTTGCATAATGATTAGTCTATGAACCTTATTAAAGTCGAAGTCCGCCCTTGCGCTCTAATGACCTTTACGTTTTGGTTGCCAACTCATCTATTTTCAGTTGAATTTTTACTTCTCTTTTGGCCTTAAACTAAAATCCGTTTCGATAGAATCTTAGTAAAACCTGGTTACTTTTAGACTAACGATCTGGATTACTAGAACGGAGTTCAGCCTTTCTGATAACTAGTTTTACAAAAATTTTTTCTAACAAAGAGACTGTACTCAATTTATGATTCCTTTGAGTTTCCAATCCATCACAGCTGACGGCACCAGTAGAGGTAGATTGGGTATCCCAGCGCATTCATCAATTTTTCTGGTTTAGATCCAAGATCGACAATCCACTTTAATCTAGGGAAAAAATTATAATCCAGTCTAATCCAAAATGCACCAGAATCCCATCCACATCTAATCCAGACTCTTAATGTAATCCCAGAAAATTATCCACTAACAAACCCTTAAAGGCCTTCCGCGAAGCCATAAATAAATTTTAAATCATTTTAGAAAACAGTCCTAAGAAAGTACGCGCGCTGATTGATTAGAAATCGTGTTTCTATAACTCGATAGAAACACAGAACTAGCACGAGCTGTTGACGTAATGATGACGCGAGCAAAGAGAATTTACATTTTGATAGTCAAAGTTAACAAGTTGCTTTTCTTTTTTTAGTCGCGGTGTTTTCTAAAAGAAATAGAAAACATGTTCTTCGTGTTTCTATCGAGTTATACGAAAAAGCTGTGGAAACACTCGCCTGCGGCTCGTGTTCCCACAGCATTTCTCGTTCTCCCAAACTTCCACTCGTGTTTCTATTAAACAATTAGATTATGAGCTCGAGATTTCTATCGCGCGATAGTTGACGAGGGCGCAGCCCGAGTCAACTATCACGCATAGAAATCGAGAGCGAATAATCT
>OX453277.1:31147093-31307303 GCA_949710005.1 Ricordea florida
CGTTTAGTATCAGACGATGGAGAAGAAGAAGGAAAGTGCAAAGGCATAAAGAAATCCGTAGTTCAAAATCAAATTAGCCATCGGGACTATAAGGACTGACTATTTAAACAAGAACCTCAGATGCGTAAAATGAACGTCATTAGATGTCATCTTGACGATGTGTACACTAAAACAATCAAGAAAGTTGCACTATCCGCTGAAGATGATAAACGAATCATTCGAGAGGATCGCCGCGGGTATACACACTAAGCCTACGGACACTATAAACTCATCACATCTTAAATCCCCACCGAGTATAGAACCTCTGCGACTGATTACTATGACTATAAGTTCAGCTATTAATGCCACTGATTTGGACCTCGATCTAGTAGCACATTATACACAACTTACTGAACCAACATATAGTAGGCATTAGTTATCGCGATATTATGCGTGGTGTTTGTGTTACACCTAAAAGAGGTAAGTTTAAAAACCAGAGTACTTTTATTATCGATGTGGGCTGCAAAATTATAAAAACTAAAATCTTTAATAACGGAGAAATCGTTAATACTGGCTGCAAGAACATGCTGTTATTGCTATACTACAGCGCTCGTTAGTTTCGCATATAAACGATTCTCTCACAACCAGTTACTGTATGTATACATCTGATTAGCACAAGAACTGACAAACTGCGGTTATAAGATAACGTAAATCGAAACAACCTTCAGCAGTTGATGGATAGTGAGCTTAATGTTGTTAGATATAAATATGTTGGAGTAATTATAGTATATCGTACATCGACTCGCGATGTCAAGGTTATTGTTTTCCGAACTGGTAAAATAAATATTACATCAGCAAAAACACATCTAGAGGTCGAGCAGGCGTACAATTTTATCGTAGAATTTTGTGATAAATATTTTCATCAAGTAAAGTTAAATGATAACTGTATATAGATTATAGAAATGGAAGAAACAAAGAAACAAGCAGTGTCCAAGATGTAAATGCTACAGATTTCCTAGTGAATTTATTAAAAACGGACGCGAGTTGAAATCGTTTGCTGAATGCAGAGAGCTTTTTAGACAGTGAAGAATTAGGAATTTATGCCCGCATAAGTAGGAGAAGAGGAAATGTGTAGAGTGCGGAGGCTCTGGAATATGCCTACAAACAGGCAAAAACATCAATGTAAGGACTGTAGCGACCCTCAGATACTGTGAGTATAACAAATATAAATCTCAATGTAAGGACTGCGGCGGCCAATCTCGAATATGCCCACACAAGAAACAAAAACATCATTGTGAAGAGTGCGACGGCTCTCAGATATGCGAGCATAACGAACAGAAGCCTGATTGCAGGAAATGTACAGTCAGCATCACGCAATAGCTCAAAGACTGTAGAAAAAGTGATGGAAAATGCGATCGTCACGATGCTGGTCATCATAGAGACAAGTGCCTCAGCCTACAGGGGTTAGTCCAAGATTATCCTAATTGTTACTACTCAGAATGTAAACTTAAACTACAATACGTTGATAATTCGAACGACTTAGCAATTATAGAACGCTTAGATAATAGCATTGGACACGTTAAAGCTAACTGTGTACTATGTTGTCTGAAATGTAATAATCTGAAAAAATCCAGCTACTTAAGTACCCGATCTTGTGGAAGTTCAGTCTCTTCGCGGACGAACGAACGTACGTTTAGGTAGAAGTCTGAATGAGAATTAAACATTTCAAATAGTTTCAATATGACTAGCAGTAGTAGCTCGTGTTCTAAGTTGCGTGATTGGCATCTACAGACTTACAAAAGATGCGCCATATCTGGATGGAATAATCCACTGGAAATACAAAATAATGGATCATATTATTCCTAAAAAGATCGGTTATAAAATCAATTATGAATCCACTGACACTCACACTAACTGTATCTTATTATCAACTGGCTTACATTCCTTATTTGATAATTTTGAATGGACTTTGAATGAATATTTTCAGTTTTCTGGATTTGCAAGTTGACTCAGAAACCTAATTTAAATCATTAATGTTAATACGTAATCCACGACTAAAACCCAATACGAATGGTCTATCTGGTCACAAGACAAACTTTTTTTCTTCACCTATAAATTACTATCAACCCTTTTCTTGTACATTATTATACATACCTAAGAATAAATTATTCAGTTAATTCGAGTCCAGAACGGTGTTTTCGCGAATGCATAGAGTCACAGATTTTTAAACATCTTGTGATATTGAATAGTGTATCAGATCGAGTATAAAAAATTATTTGATAAATCTACATAATGAAAAACATCTTAACAAATGTACTATCATTACAGGTCATAAATCTGATAAGTATAGCATACTCTGGCGTTAATGGCCTTGAAATACTAGCACTTGGGACCCATTTGGGGACAGCGTTCTAATATATGTGATCAATTGTATCAACAATATGAAAGTTACATAGCGTGACAAAGCAAGGTTCCCGATTGAATTCTTAAAATCTTTAACACACACAAATCATGAGCGATATGACTAATGTAATATTAACATCGGATATACTACTAAGTACCCGATCCGTAGGTAATTCAGTGTCTTCCGGAAACACTTGTAATTCTTCCCTAACGAACGAACGTTTAGGTGCGCCTTCTGATAAATAGTAAAATACGGGCTGATTAGGTGAGACAATACTTCTTGATATATCAAAAACATCTAAACTCCAGATTGTATCAATTGCTCTTTTACGTTCTCCGTCTTCTAATTCTCCAGGGGCTAACAGATATCTAACTCTAACGCCCAGAGGCAATCTACCCTCGTCTGTTCCAACGGGCCTTTTATAATTCACATCCTTAATATCGATTTCACTTAACTTCAAAGCATCAATAGGCTCTAGACCAGTTAACCTAGTTACACTTGAATTAAGTGCTCGCATAATTGCAGGCAGCCTTTTTACTTAAACTCTAGATGTATCATCAGTTATCGGCATTCCTTGTGCATATTGATGATCTCAGTCCAAGGGGCCTAAAGAAAGTGGTCGTATTTTATATAGGGTGATAATATTACCGAGTTAGGGTCACATTTCATGATTGGCGTGTTTAAAATAACCAGTAGGTATTTTAGGCGGATCAGTGTTTCACATTCAAACACCTGTTCTCAAGTCTTCACATCGCATTCAAATAATAAACTAGAAATACGACTCAGAACAGAACTATATTTTAACAAGGGTTACTGAAACCAAGCAAACAGGAACGAACTGCATGCCGCGCCTACATTACTGAACATAACTAACATCATTTCTGGGAGATTAAGATTGAGGAAGTCCTGAAGCTACAGCAGGAACCAACCAACCCGCAAACGAGGACATGAATGCTGTTGCAGTAATCATGTTGAGGATGGGTATGCAGTGGGGCCACATACCTAAAGGAAAAGCGAGCACGAAGATGGGAGTGGGAATTATTCGGCATTTCCTTGCAAAGCCGGGAAGCGAAGGAGAAGTTGAAATCGATGGACAAGCAGGCAGTAAACCGTATTGATAATTTCAAGGGGCAGTAAAAATACACAGAACTGCTGGATATGGACATTACTATCTCTCAGTGAGGAATGAAAAACGTGGGGAATAACAGGGATGTGAACAAGATCAACCAGAAGAGGAAGGCTGAAAGACAAAAAGCACTGTGCCGGCAGTATTAAATCTTGTTCATGTGCGATGATGATGCAATGTCAACACCAACACTATGTAATGTTGTGCCCTATTGTTTATCAAGACTCCAATTCCTTTTTTTAAAAATGACGTGAGCTACTGTGTTGAATTGCTGTTTTAATGATAACAACATGACATATAACACACATTTTCTCACGATTAATTTTCTATTGCCACTTGTCTGAGTGTATTAGTGGTGGTATCAACGAGGTTAAAAACAAAGGAAATGAGCACGTTGGGAATTAAAAAGTGGTCGTTGGTCGCATTAACGGCGTGTTCGCATCAACGGGGTGTTTTTATAACAAAATGTACCGGCATTTTACAGGGCATTAACGAGATAGTAGTAAGGCCACTGTATTAAAATTTAAAATCAGAGCAGGTAGGTAAAAACAAAGAAGAAAAAGATGATTCTGTCGTACTTACATAGATCAATCTTGGGCTAAGCTAAGCGCCCACTCGAAGGTTGAGTAACGGTAAAAAGATGAAGACATTCTAACTTGTAAAACCCTTTCCCTATTTCTGCTTAATACCTATTAATTTTGATGCCAAAACCTCCATCCGGTAACACAATCGGGACCTTTAAATCCGAGTCACCCTGGGGGGAGGGGAAACTTGATCTTTTCAAGTGGTCATGTGATTTGCGAGAAGCTGTTTCGTCCAGGTTAGTCGCTTCTTTTGTGATCATAACAAAGATGAAAGTGATTTGTGCTGGATTAGCAAAAACTGGATCAACAAGTCTGGCTAAAGCGCTTCAAGTTCTTGGATACAATGTTTATGATTTCCAAGAACATTTAAAGTTTCATTCACAACAGTGGATGGAATGCCTCGAGAAAGATCGCCTTCCTGACTTTGTTGAGATGTACAAAGGGGTGGACGCCATTAGAGATGCACCGCCAGCGTTTTGGTTTGAAGAGATTTACTCCTCCTTTCCAGAAGCCAAAGTGATTCTAACGGTTAGGGACTCGGAGGAAGCTTGGCTGCGGAGCTGGTGTTCTCACCTTGGATTGTATGACCGGATCGTTCCATTCTATGCAAAGCTTTACTTTGCCATTTCTCCGTCAATGAGACGAATGCGCCATTTTTTCAACACGTTACACGAGGTCATTTATGGAAGTAACAATCCCAATGCCACGGCGGTGTTTAGAAAGAAGTATCGGGAGCACAATCAAAGAGTCCAAGCCGTAATTCCACAGGAAAAGCTGCTGGTATTTAATGTAAAACAAGGCTGGGAGCCCCTGTGCAAGTTTCTGGGTTGTGACATCCCATCTGAGCCGTTTCCAAGGGCCAATGTTGCACATTCTGACTCTAAACAATATATATCAAGTCATTTTATGGGTCCTCGTATTTTGCTTGTGTTGGCTTCATGTTGCGTGACTGTCGTGTTTGCATTTCTCGTATACTATTTCCATTGATCAACTAAATGCGCCGCTGTGGGGTGCCTATAAAACGAAGACCTAAGACCTAAGACCCAAAACCTAAGACCTATTTAAAAATGACTAAATTCAAGTCAAACTACAAAAACAAGGACGGCTAGTTAATAAAGTAACCTGTCAGAGGTCAAAAACACTAAATCAGTGGGGTCTTCGTTTTGTAGAAAAAGCCGGGTCAAACTACAAAACGAAGACCCTCACTAAAACGCTTTGACTCAAGCCGAAAAACACGAAAAGGATAGGGTCTTCGTTTTGTAGAAAAGGCCGGGTCAAACTACAAAATGAAGACCCTCACTAAAACGCTTTGAAGGAAGCCGAACGGACTCGAAATCGATGGGGTGCTCGTTTTTTATAAAAGGGCGGGTTAAACTACAAAGCGAAGTTGCTTTATTAGAAGACACTAGATATTAAATCGTTGGATTTTTGTTTTGTACAACAGACCGGGTCAACCTACAAAATTAGGACCATCGGTGACACTTAAGGTTACAGTCGAAAGAGACGATGTCAATGTTTCTTACGTTTGAAGAAAAGTACTGGTCAAATGACAAAATATGTCTTCGCTTAAAAGGCTTTTTCAGGTTACAAGACGCTCTCAAATGGATTATTGGGCTGCCTGTGGTTACATCAGCAGCCATTATGGGCTCCTGGTTACATGTACGTGTATGTTATTGGAACAAGACCTTAGTATCAGTCATTGAGAAAGGTATATGAGTACAAGTTTCTTGTGAAGGAAACATTACATGGACATTACACTTGACCTTGGGGCAAACTCGTTTTAAGTAGTCTGCTACGTTTGATTGTGTAATAACAAGGGTCAAAACAATAGCATAAACGAAGACCCCATCCTTTTCGTTTTTTTCGGCTTGCATTAAAGCGTTTTAGTGAAGGTCTTCGTTTTGTAGTTTGACCCAGCCTTTTCTACAAAACGAAGACCCTATCCTTTTCGTGTTTTCCGGCTTAAGTCAAAGCGTTTTAGTGAGGGTCTTCGTTTTGTAGTTTGACCCAGCTTTTTCTACAAAACGAAGACCCCACTGATTTAGTGTTTTTTGACCTCTGACAGGTTACTTCATTAACTAGCTGTTCTTGTTTTTGTAGTTTGACTTGAATTTAGTCGTTTTTAAATAGGTCTTAGGTTTTGGGTCTTAGGTCAGTCTTAGGTCTTCGTTTTATAGACACCCGCCGCTGTGGCATTTTTTTAGAGGAACAGTAAAACTAAGGATGACACAAGTAGTTTTGGCTGGATTTCCGTATCAGCCCATGGTTCATTATGCACCGGCGGTGTAGTTGTACTGTTTTGGACAATGCACGTGTTTTTGAAGAAGGGAAGAACACAGCAACGGCATGCATATTGAAGTATGGGGTGAGTATGGAAATCTAGCTGTAGTTTGTAGTTAATTGGATTTGTCTTGCCGATTATACGAATTTTCGCCATTCTCTTACCTTTTCCAAGTCTTGTTGTAGATTCATAATACAACAATAAATATTCATGACAGGTTTTGTTTGACTGCCCTTGGGTTAGAACAGCAGAGTTTTAGTAATCACTGTTAAATATCGTATGAATTTTTTCCGCTTTACAATGATTTTCCATCTGTTAAGACACAGCAGTTAAGTTGGCTAGGCTCTTTTGAAGTTGGTATACCGTATCAATTAAACACGGTAAAGCAAAACGATAAACAAAGGTTCTGTCCTCGTCTACCGGTACACGAGGGAATAAGTTTTAAATCAGAGCAGGTAGGTAAAAACAAAGAAGAAAAAGATGATTCTGTCGTACTTACATATATCAATCTTGGGCTAAGCTAAGCGCCCACTAGAGGGTTAAGTAACGGTAAAAAGATAAAGATATGTGACATTCTAACTTGTAAAACCCTTTCCCTATTTCTGTTTAATACCTATTAATTTTGATGCCAAAACCTCTATCCGGTAACATAATCGGGACCTTGAAATCCGAGTTACCCTGGGGGGAGGGGAAAACTTGATCTTTTCAAGTGGTCATGTGATTTGCGAGAAGCTGTCTCGTCCAGATTAGTCGCTTCTTTTGTGATCATAACAAAGATGAAAGTGATTTGCGCTGGACTAGCAAAAACTGGGACAACAAGTCTGGCTAAAGCTCTTGGAGTTCTTGGATACAATGTTTATGATTTCCAAGAGCATTTAAAGTTTCATTCACAACAGTGGATGGACAGCTTCGAGACAGATCGTCTTCCTGACTTTGTTGAGATGTACAAAGGGGTGGACGCCATTACAGATGTACCGCCAGCGTTTTGGTTTGAAGAGATTTATTCCTCCTTTCCAGAAGCCAAAGTGATTCTAACGGTTAGGGACTCGGAGGAAGCTTGGCTGCGGAGCTGGTGTTCTCACCTTGGGTTGTATGACCGGATCGTTCCATTCTATGCAAAGCTTTATTTTGCCATTTCTCCGTCAAAGAAACGAATGCTCCATTTTGTGAACACGTTACACGAGGTCATTTATGGAAGTTACAATCCTAAAGCCGCATCGGTGTTTAGAAAGAAGTATCGGGAGCACAATCAAAGAGTCCAAGCCGTGATTCCACGGGAAAAGCTGCTGGTATTTAATGTAAAACAAGGCTGGGAGCCCCTGTGCAAGTTTCTGGGTTGTGACATCCCATCTGAGCCGTTTCCAAGGGCCAATGTTGCACATTCTGACTCTAAACAATATATATCAAGTCATTTCATGGGTCCTCGTATTTTGCTTGTGTTGGCTTCATGTTGCGTGACTGTCGTGTTTGCATTTTTTGTATACTATTTCCGTTACATCAACTAACTGCGCCGCTGTGGCGTTGTTTTAGAGGAACAGTAAATAATAATAATAATAATAATAATAATAATAATAATAATGAACTTTATTTGAGTGTCAACTGTATTTACATGTAGCACTTACGCACTAATTGGGGACACTGTAAAGCACAAATGAAATGAAATGAAATCATATTACATTAAATCAATCAAATCAAATGTTGGTTTTTGTGGAGAGGGGAAAACCGGAGTACCCGGAGAAAAACCTCTCGGAGCAGAGTAGAGAACCAACAAACTCAACCCACATATGACGCCGGGGAATCGAACCCGGGCCACATTGGTGGAAGGCGAGCGCTCTCACCACTGCGCCAACCCTGCTCCCCAAAAGTAAAACTTAAGCATGACACAAGTAGTTTTGGCTAGATTCCCGTATCAGCCCATGCTTCATTATGCACGGTGTAGTTGCACTGTTTTGGACAATGCACGTGTTTTTGAAGAAGGGAAGAACACAGCTACGGCACGGATTTCGTTTTGTCTTTTCCACCACTCGATTGCATGAAAACAGCGAACGCTGAACGAACTCAGAATTCATCGACTCTAATATGGAGCGAAGTGACTGTTATATGGTGCGAAGTGACCATTCCGTGGAACGAAATGACTCTGGTTTGGTGCGAAGTGACTGGGAACGAAATGACCATGGTGCGAAATGACCGGATACCCTGTAGTTTGTAGTCTTGTCGATTATCCGAATTTTCGCCATTCTCTTATCTTTTCCAAGTCTCGATGTAGATTCATAAGTACAACAATAAATATTCATGACAGGTTTTGTTTGACTGTCCTTGAGTTAGAACAGCAGAAGGCAAGATTTCCGCACCGGTCCCTACTTCATTATGCATGCACCAGATGAATTGTTCACATGTAAACATTTTTTTGTTATTGCAGAATGAAACAATATGGATACGGCATGCATAATAAAGTAGGGACCTGTGCGGAAATCATTCCCAGCAGAATTTTAGTAATCACTGTTAAATATCGTGTGAATTTTTTCCGCTTTACAATGATTGGCAAGATTTCCGCACAGGTCCCGACTTCATTACGCATACGGTCCTTTGTTTCAAGAAAACAATAGCGATTAACAATAGACGTCCTTTGGGACTGTTGCGCTTTGTTTGTTCTTCTTAGAGGTTTCTTTCTAAGTCTATGTGGACAATTAAAAGGCGCTTTTCTGCCAGCCTGGCCATGGCTTTCAGCCTTCCACACAAAACTTATTTCCACGGCAATGATGACATATATGTGAGTCACGCAAAACAGTCACGTCTCAGGTCATGTAGTTGTTTTCCTGAGAACAGCTTCGGAACCATGATCAAAATTTGCCTCAGCACGTAGTCGGAGGAACAAGAAATTGGATAAATCAAACGAGTTGATTAAGTAAGTTATACCACCGTAAGGTGAATGGGAGGTGCTGACGTTTCGAGCGTTAGCCCTTCGTCGGAGCGAGCGACTACGTAGTCGGAGGTAGTCTGCTACACAGCCGTTATTAGTGTCATCACGCAACGCTCCTTCCCACTAACAGTTAGTGGGAAGGAGCGTTGCGTGACGACACTAATAACGGCTGTGTAGCAGACTAAGTCGGAGGGTACTTTGCCACATCTGGACAAAACCGCCAGTAATTTTGGACGAAGGTACCTAACAGAAGCTTCTTGCGGCACTCTTATTTACAGTTGTTTAGGGATCAGGCAGGACATCGGAATTGCTCTATGATTGAGGTATTTGGGGTCCGTTTCTCGAAAGGTCAGGTAACTTATCGGGCACAGAAACTATTATGTAATCATAGTAATTACTACGGGAATAATTATGGGTCATCCTCGGTGTAAAAACCTGTCAAGTTTTTCTTTGTTATTTCACTATTATTTTCCTAGTCTCTATTGTTTTGTCTCCTTTGTTTCCTTTGTTCTACGTCATTCGTGAGCGTAACAGGTTTTTACACCGAGGATGAGCCATAATTATTGGTAAGATTTCTGCACAGGTCATTATGCATTCTGTAACCATACTATTTCGTTCTTCGAACACAAGAAATATTTGCACGTGCATTACACCAAACAAGACAGAAAGACAGCTTCAGCATGCATAATGAAGTAGGGACGTGTGCGGAAATCTTACCTAATTATTTCCTAGTTTTCAAGGTTAAGCAATACCGTTTTTGGTTAACTTGTATGTCAGGCTGGTTTGTATACTTAGACCTTCCAAAAAAACATTCAGTTGACTCGGACCTAAAAATGGAGTTCCGGCCCCAGGCCTGTAAAGTTATGGCTCATCCTAGGTGTAAAAACCTGTTACGTTCATCAGTGACGCAGAAAAAAGAAAACTAAGGAGACAACATAATAATAGTAAAAAAAAACAAAAAAAAAAAAGAAAGAAAGAAAGAAAGAAAAACTCACAGGTTTTTACACAGGGGTAAACCCCGTTAAAGTTATGAGAACGTTCAAGAAACCAACCGCTGCTGAAACTCAAACTGTTTTCGCAAGCAATTATTTTCAGATGCCGAAATGCTCATAGAGGAGACAAGGCGTGGCAGGGAGACGGGTACAAGGTGTGGCAGGAAGAGGGGTACAAGGCGTGGCAGGGAGAGGGGTACAAAGCGTGGCAGGGAGAGGGGTACAAGGTGTGGCAGGGAGAGGGGTGCAAGGTGTGGCAGGAAGAGGGGTACAAGGCGTGGCAGGGAGAGGGGTACAAGGCGTGGCAGGGAGATGGGTACAATGTGAGGCAGGGAGAGGGGTGGGGTCACGAGTGTGTAGGAGAAGCATGCTGACCAAAGCATAAGCAGGGGCTCAGGTACAAGATGATAAAGACAAGTGTGCGTGGGCAACAAACTAAGGAACGCACTTGTGACGGAACATGGAAATATTATTTAAAAAACCGGATACACTACAAATGGGAAACCATTTCACAACTTCCCGACAATTAAAAAAAGTGTAGCATTTCATTTAAAAACCAGAGTACACATTACATGATCTCCTTCCTAAATCAAGGGAAGCTACATACAAGTAGGTGAAGGCGGAGATGGACCTCAAGGCCTACAAGGCCGGAGCTTATCCAGGTTTCTGCAGCATGAAGCACCTTGGAGTATTACTAGTCCCCCCTGGATGGGATGTTAGTCCATCGCAGGGTTACCCCCAGTATTTTATCGCTGGTACCCATTTATACACCTGGGTGGAGAGAGACTGTGGAGTTAACTTTCTTGTCTAAGGAAACAACACAGTTTCACCACCAGGGCTCGAACGCCGGACCTCCTGCTTGGAAGTCTGACGCGCTAAGCACTACACTACTGAGTCTGCACAACATAAAAGTGACACGGTATGAAATCAAACTTGTTTCTTTGTTACACAAGAGTTATGTTCAAAGACACTAATTATGCTAAAAAAGTATTGAGTCAAGTAACAATGTAACTCTTGTCGTCTCCAATAATATATTTCTTAAAAAAGCTTCACTATTTGAGACAATTTTTGTAAAATACTCTTAAGGGTAGACAAAGTGATCTATTATCTCCTTAACCTCTCCTGAGGCAATATCTACCTGAATCAGTATGTTTTGCCATCTGGTCACGAAAGCAAACGTTGCGAAAGATTCACAAGATAATAAGTAGTGAAACAGCCAATAACCAGTGCTTAAAGGCTCCTGCTTTTTACTCCAAAGCTTATAAGGCAAAAAACTACACTATCGCGGCTCCAGGAAAAATCAGATAAGACAGCCCTTCTGTGCCACGCCCTTCTATAGTACCCCTCCACTACCACTGATGGGACCTATGGGAAAGAAATTTCAGTTGGGGAGAAAATTCCGGATTTTTGTAAATTAAAACGAACGTACCATAACAGATCGTATCTCGAAGCCCTCGACGGACTGGGAGGGGAGAGAGATTGCATATGTGGAGTGGGTACTGGAAAGGGAAATGCTTGAAGCACTGTTCGCTGTGTTAATAGATCCAAGAGAGAAGTGAAACGTAGTTTATCTATTTTTTTGTTTTGCCTCAATGGTTTTTAGGGCCTTGAAATGGGACCTGCAATGAGGGAGTGTTAAATGTGTTCAGAGCGAGAACTTTGCTACTTAATGAACAAACGTGCAGACTTAATGTAACTTATCTATTTCTTTGTTTTGCCTCATCGGTTCTTGGCCAGCTTTTCCAGAAGGCGACTCACTAAGGATGTCCATCCAGTCTGATGACTAAAACAAATAACAAACATCAGGATAACAAGATGGTTTAAGTCAAAAGATTTTTTATTAAGAATGAAAATCAATAATTGATTCCTCCGCTTGTCAATCAGCCAATCATAGACGGAACTCAAAGCGAAACACTGCAACCGACAGAAAGGCGGGAAAAGCACACCTCAACAAAGAAACGAACCAATCAGAGCACAAGGCAAAACTGACAACAATGAAGTCAAAATCCATAAACGTTAAATTCATCTGTCAAAATCTAACTGGACTTGATCGAGCACGTAACTGGTTGACAAGAAAACAACAACAACAACAACAAAGAAGTTGATACTGACTGGCGATTTATGCAAATGCATGAAAGATAGCAAATATTACAAATGACATCACTATAAAGCGCCCTCACTACTCTGCTTAGTTGAGTTTTCATTACTCAGTGGAGTCGTGTTTTAATGTTTTGCAAGGAAGACATCGGTAACTTCTGAATATGAATAAAATAAAATAAAAAAAACTTGTAAAAGAGTTGAGACCGGTTTTGTGGTTACAATTGTCAATTGTCTAGTCAATTTTAGAGTCTTAGCACAAACGATATTTCATAACTTGCAATGTAGCTAAAGAGAAGCTAACACCAGATTATAATGATATTTTAACGGGAAGCTTTCTCACCCGTAGGTGATCTACAGAAAGGTCCCGATCTAAAATAGCATTAAATTATTAATATATATATACACAAATTAAAAAATATATTAAAAATACAAAAGTAAATTATAGACTAATAGATTTAAAAAAATTACTTTTAAACTGGCATATGGTGTCAGAGTTCTTCAAGTCACTGTTCAAGGCATTCCAGTCTTTAAAGGCATGATAACAAGTTCTCTGTTTACCCCAGTTCCGTTTTACTGTTGGAAGTCTAAGATGATCTTTGGAGCGAGTGTTATATCTATGGACATCGCTATTTCTAGATAATTCCAATTTGTGAGATGTAATTCCATTCACACATTTATAAACATACAAGTAGCGATGGAAGTGCCTGCGTTGATTTAAATTTAACCAGCCAAGCTGACTGACAGCATCGGTTGCAGAAGAATACAATGGTTTATTTAGAACAAGTTTTGCCGCCTTGTTTTGCAGCACCTGCAGGTTGTTCATTAAAACAGCGTTATCCTTATCGCCCCATACCAGATCAGCATAATCAAAGATTGGAAGAACAAGGCTATTGTAATAAAGAAGGCGTGCATTATACGGCAACAAATGCTTAATCCTACACAAAAGACCTAGTCTCTGGTTCACTTTAGATGTCACATGTTCCACATGTTCGGTCCAGGTAAAGTTAGAGGATAATACAACCCCTAGGTATTTAAAACTTCTAACACTATCGAGTTGATTATCAAGAACAGAAACCGAGAGACTGTTTCACTTGCGTAACTTGGAATCGCTACCAATAAGCATTGTTTTGGTCCTATCAACATTAAGAGTGAGTTTGTTATCATTTAACCAGATAGCAATAGAATACAAGTCGGCATTTAGGGTGCACTCTAGACCAGCTGGGTTTGAGTCATAGCAATAAAGCACTGCGTCATCAGCATATAGGGCTACCTCCGAGTGCCTGATGACAGTGGACAAATCGCTTATATATATAAGAAATAACAAAGGGCCCAGTATGCTGCCTTGAGGTACGCCATGTGTAACGGGTAACAAATCGGACAGTTCCGGACCGCAAGAGGTACACTGCATTCGTCCATTAAGATATGACTCAAACCATTTAGCCGTGTCAAAAGTTACCCCAAAAGACAAAAACTTTCGTAGCAAAATTGTATGGTCGACCGTATGAAAGGCCTTGGGCAGCCTCAGTCCAAGAATACGGCTCCACACAGTTTACCCCTTTCCATATTTAATAAAATTTCATAGGCAAAACTAGAAACAACGTTAACTGTTGAATGTTTAGGCCGAAAACCGAATTGCTTTTCGTTGAGTAAGTTATGTTGGTTAAGATATTGATAAAATTGATGATGCACAGCCCTCTCTAGGACTTTACTGAGAGTTGGTAAAATAGAAATAGGGCGATAATTAGACGGGCTCGTACGATTACCGGCTTTGAAAAGTGCTGTGACTTTAGCGCATTTCCAGATGTTAGGAAACTCGTTGGTTGCGATTGACAAGTTTAACAATTTCGTAATTGATGGAGTTATAGTTCGAGAAGCACATTTCAGTAAACGGGCACTTATTCTGTCTAACCCGATGGCCTTGTTGCGCTTAAGGGCACTAATCTGTTGCAGAACAAAGGAATGGCTTACGGGTCTTAAATCAAAAAAATCCGTGGCTGGTTCAGTAACATTGAGTTTCACAGGATTTACATAATTGAGAGATTGAGAGAATTTTTCTGCCAACAATCTTCCAACAGAAGCAAAGTAAAAGATTCTGAGGAATGCGAGTGCTTGCTGTGTTGTAATTCATTGTATGACTGGTTTTGCCAGCGAAGAGGAGGCGAGGAGGAGGCAAGAGGAGGCGAATTCTGAGTTCTGATTGGCGGGAAAGATGGGTTCATTTTGCCCTCTCGGGTTTTTACGCTTTGTTACGCAAACAAAACGAAAAAAAATGGTTATTGACCAAGCTTTTTCGATCAAGATGGCTGGATATTGGCCTCGTTCTTTTAACGTTTTTTATTGACCTTAATTGCGTCTCGGTCAATAAAAACGAAAATAAAGAAACTTGAGCAATATGCTGTCATATTGACCTCACGCTCGGTCAATATCGCATATATCTGGTTTACTCCATTAGTTATTTACCTTGCACCACACCCACGACCATTCTCTGGGTGAAAATACTCGTAAAACAGGATCAACTTGTTCCAGTATACGTCATATGTGTATCTATCATCATCGCCGTGGCAAGGCCTTCTTCCCTGTTTATTGGGTAAGAACAACGACACAATTCGACTGGAAATCTCTTGGGCCACATCCCTCAGTCGCATGAGGTTCCCTGACCGAGTGGGGCATTCAACCATGAACTTGTCACCGAAAAAATAGTCGTACCGTTCAAGGGCTTCCACAAGCAGAAAGTTCACTGGAATTTACAGAAAGAAGCTTCGTTATGTTAGGCGCTGTTCCACACTTCGTACAATGGACAGGGCTGCAAATAATTTCCCAACTGGCGCCGGACAAATCGTCCGGTCAAACCTATTTTTGCTCAGACATATCCCATATTTGGCCGCACAAACATCGAATATGTCTCATCGCTATAAAAGTGCCCCTCACCCCTTCACATGACGTTTACAAAACCCACATGGAAAAATAATAAAGCAATTCACACCCGTGACCGGTACACATCTGTAAGACACGCTAATTTGCGGTGACGACTTGGTAAATGGCAAAGCGAAAATGTGCAACGACAGCCGGAAATTTTATGACTACTACGAATAATTTATTAAAACGTTCTTGGTCTGGCAGTTAAGTATCCGTCTTGTCCCCTCCTTTTTCACAAACGCCAATAATATTGAACCTTTAAATATTTAAAACTTGAAAATCTAATTTTTTTCGTTACCAGTGTAAACATTGTCCGTTGACCGGTCCTCATTTACAGCCCTGACGTAGTGCTCGAGAACTACGGATAGCACTGTGCAAAGTGAAACAAGCAGTGCCACAATGTAGTTCTGTTCAGTAGCTTTACAAAGAATGAGTACACTGCATGATTTGATACACAGATGAAAAAGTTAGAAACACACTGTATAGTAAAACAAACACAGTACAGTAGCTTTCCAAAGAATGATAAACCTTCATGGCTTGCTACACAGATGAAATTTCAGAACCACACAATAGTAAAACAACCAGTATCACAGAAAAAAAATACAATCAGAGACTTGGAAACGAATACCAACACAGCTAAATGGTTTGACTCGCAACAAAAGCTCCTCTAGAAGGAAAGAAAACTTAAATAATAGAAACTCTTGCTTTCAACGTCAGTTACGCTGACTGCACTTACTGCAGACCCATATGGGCCCCCGCCAGTTACTGTTTCCCCCAAACATGAAAGTATCAGATTCTCCTGGGACATACTCCACGCTGTACACCTCGCCACTGAACTCTAGTTTGAAGGGGTTCTTTTCATGATACTTAGACAAGGAACGGATACCGTAAGGCGACAGGAACTCGTCCTCGTCCAACATGTAGCGCAGAACACGGTAAAGTTGTTCCTTGGTGGGAATGGCTAACAGATGGTGGTACTGACTCTCCCCATCTGGGTCCATGTATGACACCTGCAGGACAGAACAACAAACACGAAATTCAGTGTTTCATCACATATTAAACACCAGGAAAAGAGTTGAAAATATGACGCATATGGAAGTATTTGGAACAAAGTTTGAGGAATAGTGGCTTTAGGAATATTTAGCTCGGTGCTTTGCAGCTCGGTAAACATTCTACCACTATTCACCTCGATTTCTGAGAACAATTGTTAAATATTAGTGACAGATATATTAGTGTATATTATTAGTAGCAAACAAAGGGTCAAACGTTTGATATAACATTTTAAACGTAATGATTGGTCTTGGAAAGAAAAATATTAACGATGCAAAAACGAGCCATGTTCCATCAGATATAAAAAAACTCGTCACGGTAATTGGTTTTCTATGTCTTTCTCATATGCATCGATAATTGATTTGAAAAGTTGTATTGTTCAAACTCATGGATGATGCATAAACTCAGGCAATTATGAAAGAGCTAATTTTGGGATCAATGTAAGTATTTGGGTAACTGTGCACCTACCCCTCCCCTAACACAACATTAACGCTAACTTTTTAACTTATTATAACCTGCTGGGTTAGGGAAGGCGCAGGTGCACACAGTTGCCCCGATACTTACATCGATCCTAATTTTGCAACTTTGATTTCTCCTTCTGTGCCAGTTGTTTTGAGAAGTTACTTCAATTACTCCTTACATATTAAAGTTATAAATGCTTCAGTTCATATTTTAACACATTGAATTTCACGAAAAACACTCTGCTACGCGCCGTGAAAGCCACAAACAAGACGGACAGAACTTAATCACATATAGAACAGCTAACATAGACAAGTGAAAAAATGACGCAAAACCACGTGATTTGTACAAAAAGGGATAAATTTGTTGTTGTGATCGACCTTTTGCTCATAGTGTTTTTACAGCTTCATTTTCTTTAACGATTTCAAAATCTCAAATTTATCATTTTTAACATTTTTTTATACAGACAGAAGCCATAATGAGCTCTTGATACAGTACAGTATTACCGTAATATACGATACCACAGTTTGATTCTCTATTCATCATAGTCTTACTATTACAGTGATCCCCACAGTGGATACTGAAATATAGTTACACTTGTACCGAGTAAGGAAAGACAGACTGCTTTTTTTACCTGTGAAGCAAGATCCTTCCGGTTTTTCATAAACCAGTTCAGCCTCTTTCTGAAGCCAGGAAGTTTATCCATATACTCATCATCTAGCACCAGACAGGCCAACAAGGGAACCAAGCCAACCATACTACGCACGCGCAGTGGTAGAACACATGTGTTTGAGCTCAGGTGATCGTAATAAAACCCGTCCTGCTCGTCCCACAAGCCGAACCCAGACGACATTTTATTTATTGCATCCGAGATCTGCGTGAAGTGTTCAAAGAATTTGGATGCCATGTCTTCGTAGGTGTCGTCATGCATGGCAAGATCCAGCGCAATATTCAACATCATCACACAGTAGAAAGCCATCCATGCCGTGCCATCCGCCTGAGGCAGTAATAACAGTTGTTACAAAACACCGCACACTTCCACTTAGCAGGGTACAAACAACAAATATCCCGCGGTTTCAATCCACTGACGAAAAGAAATATAACAATTCCTTTCGCTTTGCAATAGTTCGCAAGATAAATGGCTGAAGGATCTTTTGGAATGTAAAAGAATCGAACATGCCATAACGACTTTTAAGCATTTCGCAAGTTGTCACAATGACTTCCCAAAATTACCGATGACGTTTTGCGCCAGATGGAGCATCGGCAATATTTTAAATCGTCATACCACTGTACGGCGAGAAGGCCCACATAAGCACGCAGCATAGACACGAAACGGTGTTACGCAATTTATTTACACACATCAAAATGCGCCATAAGATGAACAAAAGATGAATTAGGGAAACTTTCTTACCTGAAGCAGAGAAGCTTGAATGGGTAAAACTTTAGATCGATCAAAAATCCCTATAAGACAATTAAAGATGAGGAACCAGCGACGTAACAAGAAAACAGGGGATCTATGGATATGTAATAGTGATCGAATGAGATTTTAAATGTCTTTGTCGCAAACTCACCAATATTATCCAGTCCAAGAAACCCACCACCGAAAATGTTCTTGCCGGAAGGATCTTTCCGGTTAACCCACCTAGTTCAAAATTATTCACAAAAGAACAACGATGAGAATATTAAGAGGAAGAAAGAAATTACATGAAAAACAATAAGAGATCGATCTCAGATGCGGATACAGGAACTTATAACATTTATCACAAGCCCAACCCATCTAACCCGCCTACTCGTTTCACAAAAGTCATTATCAGTATTAGTACTGGCCAATCAAAACGATACACACAGTCCAACTGAACCCATCACAACTCACCAGCTCTTCGTCACCACCAAGCGCGGGAAAAACGCACCAGCTCCAGTTTTGATTAGATCTAGTTTCAATTTTGATTGGTCAAAAAAGAGGAGTGAGTTTCCTCAACCAATAATATATCGAAGCAATGCAAAACTAAAGTAATCAATGAATTGCTTTCAACAATGAATACAATAAACGTCTGTTCTGAATAATTGTGACTAATAGGTAGGTGACTACGTAATCCTTTTACTACACCGCCACACACTGACAAATCCCCAACCCCCACCCCATTCGCAAATCTACCCTCTGCATCTAGTACCAGGTGAAATTGATAAGCAGTTTTTGAAAGCAACGGCTCAAAAATTCGTCGTCCCGATGACCCTTACGGCCAGTGACCTTGTACACCATGAGACAGGCCAGGGCGTGTACCGGCGGGTTGACATCACCAAGTGCAAACTCATAAGCAGGCAGCTGGCCATTAGGAGCCATGTACCACTCACGAAGGAAGAGTAGAAGCTGGTCTTTGGCAAACGAAGGGTCAATTCTACATAAGGGAAGCATGTGAAATGCAAGGTCCCAAGTGGCATACTGTGGAAACAAAAAGAAAAAGATTTAATCATGCAATAAATGAAACCTTCAGATTTTTAACTTTATTGAGTCTACTGAAGGTAGACAGAGGCTAAAAAAATTATTGTGGGGATAGTTTCTAAAGAAACTGGTGCTGCGTCGGTGGGAAATTGAAACACAAGAAACTGGATAAATCAAACGAGTTGATTTAGTAAGTTATACCACCGTAAGGTAAAAGGGAGGTGCTGACGTTTCGAGCGTTAGCCCTTCATCGGAGCGAATAACGATGAAGGGCTAACACTAAACGTCAGCACCTCCTTTTACCATACGGTGGTATAACTTACTTAATCAACTCGTTTGATTTATCCAGTTTCTGGTGCTAAAAAAATTAGTTTAACTTACTAAATTAGATTTGAATAACCAATCTTAAACTGTCACACATTTACATTTAATCACTGAAATGTCAAAACAAGGGAACATGGAAACCCCACGGTACAAGTCACTGATCGATGACAACCTACCCGAGGTTACTCCCCTATATCAAGAACAGACAAGGGCTTGCTATGGGTCATCTATTGACTGCTTAAAACTTACCCACGGGTACCCCCATATGTCACTGCGGACAAAGGTACTACCATGTGTCATTCATTAGCAGGTGACAACTTACCCAAGGGTACTCCCACTTATCAGGCATTGATACAACATCTCTGTTGAACAGCTGTTGCCACTCGGCCTCAGAGTTCCTTCCCATGAGCCTTTGCGAGGGCGGCGTTGGCATGTCTGGGTCACCTTTCAGCCAGTCTTGTATGACATAATGATAGAACTGTTTGCTCCACAGCAAACCCGCGTAAGACTGCCGCGACACTAGCGTTTCTTCTGCATTTAGCCCAGCTATAATAAAGCAATCGAATAATTACTATGAATAAAGAATTGAATTTTCAAATTTCTGTTGAAATTTAAAAGGCTGGCAAATTTCGTGCAAACAACTGCAAATTATTGTACGATTGTTCGTCTATTTTCTTAGTATCCTTATATTATGAGCTTTCAATTTCTTCCGTTGGGAGTCGGTGCTTGGGGAAAAGGGTTGGGAATCGGGTGAGATTTCCAAGGGCAAAGAGACGTTTTCGGCCGGGGCCGAGTAGCTACGTAAAATATCCCACTTGTTTTCTGGAATTCAAAAACAGCAGAAATGCTCTAAGTAGACACAATGGAGAAAAGCCAACTGAACATCATCTGAAAGAATCGGAACTCTAAGGACCGCCAATGTAAACGAGGTTTAGACCGAGCTTTAATAGAACCGTTGTCAAAACTGAATTTGAGCTGCTTCAGCTTAATCTTTCAATCTCATTTATACCACGGCAGAATACGAAAACAATACCTGTCAACTGAAAATGAATTAGATTCATTACATTATTGCAAATCGGTCAGTTAAGATGCCTTCCAATTTTTCTTGGACCTCGGCCTTAGTTGAACACCGTTTAAATCACCGGCTAAACAAGCATCTAAACAAGCCGATCAGGCCTTCCGTACATGAACCAATGACGTACATGGTATAGCGACTGAGTAAAACTCATCTGCTTCTTTCAATCGTCTCTGTATTACAGCACCAAAATTTCGCTCTGCAAATGGCTCCTTAACAAGTTCATCATCTGCCATGAGTCGACACTGTAGAGATCGCTCCTCCCCAGGCGGTACAACCAGCATATAATACGCGGCCACTTTGGATCCCCGTTTTTTGGGGTTCACCGCTTCTTTTTCACCGTTGATGACATAACGATGGAAGGCGTCTTTGGTAAACTTTGTATAATTCGCCGTACCATTAAAAAGGCGCTAAAAGAGATAACAAATGAAAAGGCAAAATGAATAAAGGCAAAATCCTATCAATGTGCTTATGTATATTTATACTAAAACAATTTAGATTATTCGCTAGAAATCGAGAGCGAATAATCTAATTGTTTTAGTATAAATCTACTAGTCGTTCAAAACTTTGTCTTTTCTGGAACAGCTTCGACCAGTAAACTGTCTAAATGTTCTTCACGGACACTTCGAAAATGCGAAGAAGTGGCCGCCATTTTGTTAGCAAGGGCACACTTCTACGCTACTCACTATCTATCACAGATTAGTATAAATCTACTAGCGTTCTATAACAAATGCCGCGCTCTGATTGGCTACGCTACCCACTATCTATTTAAACAATAGAGTGTTTCTGTCGAGGAAGTATCGGCTGATAGTTGCCCCGCGGAAATTTGATGTTCTTAAAACAAATATTTGCCCGAGAAGCGAAGCTTCGAGGGCAAATATGCTAGTTTTAAGAACATCAAATTTCCAAGGGGCAACTATCGGATCAATAGTTCCGAGACATAAACACTCTACTGTCTTTATTGTTCACCACTAAATTTTCTTCCGCGCGCCAGTTGAAAAACAGTCAAAACCCACTAAATGCAGACCAATCAAATATTTATCCATATGCAGAGCCTGAAATTTCAATAATTCGCAACGTACATTGCCTAAAAAATACGGTATAACTGTCAGAAAATTCACATTTTCACGGACGGGCACTATCCATCCGGGTATTTTCTTTGGAAGGGCACTATGCGCTGATAGTGTGTCTCCGCGGACGAACACTATCGCGTCACGTGATAAATTTAAACCAATAAGAATCGGAGAAAATTTAGCGGTGAACTATAATCTGTGATAGACAGTGAGTAGCGTAGAAGTGTGACCTTGCTAACAAAGTGGCGGCCGCTTCTTCACGTTTTCTAAGTGTCCGTGAAGAAGATTTAGACAGTTTACTGGTCGAGGCTGTTCCAGAAAAGACAAAGTTTTGAACGACTAGTACATTTATGCTAAAACAATTAGATTATTCGCTCTCGATTTCTATGCGTGATACTTGACTCGGGCTGCGCCCTCGTCAACTATCACGCGATAGAAATCTCGAGCTCATAATCTAGCTGTTTAATAGATAGTGGGTAGCGTAGCCAATCAGAGCTCGCCATTTGTGATAGAACGCTAGTGCATTTATACTAAAACTCGATAGAAACACAGAGAACATGTTTTCTATTTCTTTTAGAAAACACCGCGACGACTGAAAAAGGAAAACAACTTGTTAACTTTGATTACCAAAATATAAATTTTCTTTGCTCGCGTCATCATTACGTCAACAGCTCGTGCTAGTTCTGTGTTTCTATCGAGTTACAGAAACAGGAATTCTAACCAATTAGCGCGCGTATTTTCTTAGGACTGTTTTCTAAAAAAAAAAAACTATTAACATTTAAGGTTCTTTCGCGCATGCGTTTAGTACACAGTTTTGAGGTGTTTCCCTCATGGCTCATAAGAGATACTCTTTGTTGAACAGTGCTCAGCCACTGTGGTACTGCAAAAAAGGGTAGATATGTACACCAAAGGAACTAGAAGACATGATCCAATTTCACACATTACTATAACTTCGGTTATAACTTGCTCCCATGAATCAATCACTATTACCAGCAACAATTGACAAATTAATAATGATAATAATAATAATAATAATAATAATAAGAATAATAATAATAATCATAATAATAACTACTTATATAGCGCTTATCCAGTCATGTTCTAAGCGTTTACAAACATAGGAAAAGAATTCATACATGTTAAAATAAAAAAAAATATGAGTGTTAACTTTTCGTTTGAAAGATTTAAATTGTAATAAGAACAGATGTCTAAATTCTAGGCGCTTTACAAGGATAAGAGATTTCATAAATGTTAAAAATAAATTCTAAAAAGATGAGTCTTCAGTTTATTATCTATTAGATAAAAGTATCAATAATTACCAATAATTAATGACACTTTTCATGACAGGAATAATATACTAGACTCAGTTATTGAAATGCTGTACAGTGTTATTTACAAACTATCATTGGAAGTGTGGCTTTTAACAGTAGCCTTAATCTTATCCAATGAACACTGAGTGTTATCCACCTTTTGAACAACTACATCTGTGGCTAGAAAGCTAGAAAGTAGATTACCCAGGTATTGGTCTCATTTTCAGTGAACAGCAGTTCCGGTGCATTGCCATCTGGACCCACACCAAACACAAAATTATATCTCCCCAGTGTCTCATGTCTGCACTCTACTGTGCCAGTATCTGTCTGTACAATGTTTGCTTTCTGTGTGCATCCTTCATGTTTACATCCCCAGATCCACGTGTTCCTGAACCATAGGGTTGGCAACACATGCAGTCTTGCAGGGTCAGGACCACGATTTGCGACTGTAACTTTGATGAGCACATCATTGGCTGTATTTTTGGCATACTCAGCAAAAACATCCCAGTAACGACCTTCGTCAAACACACCTATGAATGGGTAGTACATTAGTTATAACTTATTACACTTTTGACATAGGATTAAGTCCTATTAGCTCTAATTAGTGGATGCAAGGTGTTGTAGCACTCAATGTGCAAGATTTCTGAGCATTGGCATATTTCTTCCCTGAACTTAACTGAAATCTCTTTTGGCCCACATAGCTATGGCATGCATTGATACATCTGCCTCACGTGACGCCCAACACAGCTAAAAAGTAAGAGAGCATTTCTCTTTTACTCTTTGCCTCACTTTTCCTCCATGTAAGGAGCAATGAGGGTACATGTAGCTGTGTTGATAGGCTAACAGACCCATTCAGAACGATACTTACCTGTGTCTGTCAGTTCAAACTCTGGCTGTTGCCTTGATCGGTTCCGATTCTCATCCACAAGCCAACTGTAAGGATATTCATTCTGTGGATACTTGTACAGTGCCTTCATGTAAGAATGAGTTGGAGTTGAGTCTAGATAATAGTAACATTCTTTGACATCTTCACCATGATTTCCTTTCAAGATAAGAACAACAACAACAATAATAATAATAATAATATTGATGACAATTTTAGAGATAACAATTAGCAGAACCTATCGTGTTACTAAGAGAAAATTTTCAGAAATAAACCCTTTAACCCTTTAAGCCCCAAGAGTAACTTTATAGATTTTACTCTGGCTAACGCCAGATGATTTTACTTGTCACAGGGAGACCCCTTAGGGCTTAAAGGGTTAAGGCAAAAATAAACATTCCCTACACGAAAACAAGTCTGTGACCAAAATTAGAGTCAATTTAGAACCACTTTACTTTTTCTTAAATGATATACTTAGGCCCTTCTGCCCCTATAGCCTTCAGAAGTCACTAGACAGGAATGTTGAAACATCAGGTTGGCGACTTGTAACTTTTTAGGCCACATTCATTATTTCATACCAGTATAGCATCAACTATGTCTGAAGTCAATAAAAATTTGCTAATAATTAACAAATTGAGTGTCATATTTCAACTATCTTCTTGGGTTTTAATCTATACTCAAAAGAGCAGCAATTATATGTTCAGTGATGTTAGTTGAGATGGGTATAGTGAAACTAACCTTCTGTTCCTGTTAAACCAAAAAGCCTTTCCTTCAGGATAGGATCTTTTTCATTCCACAGAGCCAAAGCAAAACACAGTCGGCACTGTCTGTCTGTTATTCCCAGCAGCCCATCCTCTCCCCAGCGATATGCACGGGATCTTGCATGGTCATGAGGAAGATAATCCCAGCTGAAAAAAAGTAGATCCACTTTGAATTAGGTCTCCTTAAAATTTTTAAATCTGGCATGAAAATACCAACAAGGGAAAACCTAGGACATTGACTCAAGAGATGTGTGGACAATCTCAAACTTCTTATTACCTCATAGCATCTGATTTCTATCTAAGTGGAAAGCTTTACTCTGTAGGAAAAAATAAACATGCAAAACAAGGAACAGGAAAAAAAGCCCAGAAGTCTGGATCTAATATTGATAATGGAATAAATTAACACCACTAATTAAGCAATTACCTTTTCATCATGGACTAATTTAAAATGTTCACCTTGAATCTATTGACATCAATCAGTGTTCAGTTGGGGAAAACAATGCTATATTCATATATATATATATTGGTTCAAAAAATGATCAAATCATTTCTACAATTACCTATGCATAATCATAAGCTTAGATAAATTTGAATGTTTTCAATGCCATTATTAGGCATACCTTACAGGGCCACTATTATCAAAGCTACAGAGAAAACCAGATGTACAAGTACATTGTTTTGGCTGGTTGGATTTCAAATCCCAACATCCCAAAACCAGTGACGGATTTTTAACTTCCTTAGGTAGTTCTAGCAATAGCTGGGTTTTTCTGACCAAATTATTCAAAAAGGTGAAATGTTTCTCAAGAGTATGCCTAGTCAACAAACTACCGTAAAGTTCTGTGTATAAGCCACACCCGTAGATAAGCCGCACCCCCGATTTGGAAGCTCAAATTTCGAAAAAAAAAATAAACACAATAAAGTTTGAAGTTCCTTTGAAGTGCTATTTGTATACAAATAAGGGCAAACAAGCACGATTTCAAAACACCGTACACGGCGGTTGTGACAAACTTTTATACAAAAATGGCGAAATTTCACTTATCATACCTTAATTTCTGTTTGTATTCACCATATCTTATGTGTTGATACCACGTTTTTCAAGATCGTATTTTTAGGAGATACAGAGGGTTTGTCACACAATCACACCAAGTCAATATTGCTCTCTTATATACAAGGAACACAGAGGCCACAGGCAGTCAAGTAGAACGAAGAGGACCGACATTGAAAGGAACATACTAGGATTTCTCTGCTTCTGAATGTATACAAGTACTTATCAACTGCACTCGTCTTCACCACATTTCAGCTTTATGGGACTCAAGAACCAGTTTGTGTCACGTGCATTGACTTAACCCTAACGTGTGAAACTAGCCATTCCGTCAGTGCCAATATCACGGATCTTTTAATAACTGAACAATCATCAAGTTGAACCACAATGGCGCCTATTGGATATGTTTTTGTAACGCAACAAGTGCATGAATTAAATTGCACGGAGAGTCGAGTTCGCAATTATAAATCATGGTGACTAGAAACGCCCAAAATTCCCCCACAAAAAATTTCGATTTCAAGACATCGAGGAAAAGAGCCTTACCAGGCGCCATCATCGGAGTAATCTTCCCGCACTGTTCCCCACTGTCTCTCTGATAAATATGGACCCCATCTCTTCCAATTCTTTTCCCTCTTTTCATCTTCCTCAAGTCTCTTTGTTTCAGCTAAGTCGTGTTCAATCACGATTGTCGATCGCCGTTTTAGAAGAGGTTTCTTCAACATGACAGCTAGCTCGAAAAAAATAAAAATTCACAGCTGTGCCATAAACAAGATTTGTAGAGTCGCTACACAGCAGGGTAGTGCTCCGAGGAAAGTGCCAAGTCGAGTTGAAATTTTATGCAAAAACTCCTGCACACCAAAATGCACCAATGAAAGTTAAATGAAAAGTTATAAAGGTTGGGAAGTTAGGAGATTCCTTATCTGTCCACACGTGGCAGCAATATCAAGAACGTAATGAGCTTGGCGCGAAAAGGAAGTTACGTCGAAAGGATTACACAACTCTTGCAAACACTCTTTCCCGTGTTAAAGAATGCAAATCCAATACAGACAAACACAAATAATCTGTTCAAAATGCAAAACAAACTTTGAGCAAAACTATTGGAAACGAGGAGGGCTGGATCGGGAAAACCTTGGTGCCCAGATCTCACATGTGGAGAACACGTAATATGGCGGGTCAAGTAGACGAGGTAGCAGTGAGAGAACTATTGCCATTTCTTTCCTTAGAAGCACGGGGAGACGTCAAATCCTTGGCACTGAGTTACGTCCTGGGGTTGTCTGGATCTGACAGTGGCAAGAATTTTCTCAAAGAGAATGAAGAATACTTACAAAGATTACTTGATTTGACGAGGGATTCCAATCCTAGCATTTGTCGTGATGCCTTTTTGGTTCTCGTGAACTTATCAGCAGAGCTTGTGATTTCGGAAAAATTGTTGGAATTCAATTTTATTCAATCGTTCTTAAGTTATGTTTTGAATCCATCGAGTGAACATGCTAACAAAGCAGCCATGATACTTTCGAATGTGACGCGAAGTGAGGCTGGTTGTCGAAAAGTGCTGAAAGTCACTACCTCTCACGACGAATGTAGTTTGTACAGAATCGTGGAGGTCTTATGCAAGGAAAACTACAATGCAAAGGCCAGTTTGGACTATCTTTCGCCATTTATTTCCAACGTAACTCAATTACAAGAATCGCGTGATTTCATATTAGATAAAGGTCGTTGTGTCATTCAACGCTTGCTTCCATTCACAATGTATCATCTGTCTGTTATTAAACGTGGTGGAATCGTTGGAGCTCTTAGAAACTGCTGTTTTGAAACAGGTAGGTCTTGGTTCGGAGTGATTTCCGCACAGGTCCCTACTTCATTATGCATGCTGTAGCCATACTATTTCATTCTGCAATAAAAAGAAATGTTTACATGTGCCCTAAACAATTCATCTGCTGCATGCATAATGATTAGGGACCTGTGCGGAAATATCGCCCTTGGCTCTCTTCAACCTCTAGTCCCATTCGGACTCTACAGAGCATAACAAATAAAAGTGTTTATTAACTGTTTTTTTTTCCTAGCTAAACTGGTTATTGTAGAAATGTCTTTTCATTATGTGTAAATAAAGTTCAACTTTGGATTCTCCAACCTCTTTATAAAGACATTCCAAACTTAGTGGAAGCAGTACTTTAATATCTTTGTTTCTTGTCCCTTAATCCTTGAATTAAAATGCTCATGAAACAGTTAGGACTATACTAGATCTGCATAATTTCATCCACAAATATGATATACTGTAATACATAGTTTATGAAACTCTGATGATGACTTCCACTCAGGCTGTTGAAATGTCAGTCCACTTTATCAACAACAGTTCTTTTCAGAACTGCTTACACTTGGACAATCAAACTCAACAAGGCAGGGAGGCAGCATGGCTGCGTGGTTAGGGCGCCGGACTTGAAATCTGGTCACGGTCCTGGGTTCGATTCCCGTCCTGACCACTACATGGATATGTAACACGGTAATCCTGAGTTTCATATCCTTAACATCATCGGCCACGCTTGTAAAATAGCCAACTGGTCTGCCTTCCGCCAGTTGGGATTCTTAGCAAAGAGTTTATGTTGTGTTGTGTTTAATGTAAAAAGTGACTCTGAAAAGCCCCGTGGGGACGAGCCACTAAATGTATGTATGTATGTATGTAACAACTACTGAGACTCTTGAGTTCAAACCATTCAGAGTTCATGAAACATAACAGTAAAGACTTAGTAACATGGAATATCTGAGGTCTAAAATGAGCTATCATATTGACAAAAAAGCAATGCCTGGTGTTGCCTCAGCTTTAAAATAGTCAATCTTTTTGCAGTATGGTTACTGAAGTAGCAATGTGGAAAGGAGAATGTGACATGTATAGATATATATATATATAGGGCATGGTAAAAAAATGGAGAGCTGTAGCAATTGTGTCCTGCTCATCCATATCTGAAGGGGACGTAAAGGTTTGCAATAATGAAGTTTTGTTGTATTTTTGGTACAGTTTTACAGTACTTAATTTTTATTTGAAAGTACTGTATTGGGGTTTTGCAGGGCCAAACAGTTTGTGTTATTTTGAAATTTAGTACAGTTTCACTTTGTGATAGCAGTGTTTTTACTCTTGTCTTTGTGGCTTGGTGGTGTTTGGACCTGTTATAGTACATTCCCCTCCTATCTCTGATACTAAATCCCTGATGGTGATCTTTATTGTGGTAAAGAGAGGACACAGGCTGATAAATCATTGGTCATCTATTATAAGTACATGCATACTCCAACTCGGCAACCTTGGAATTTTAAGTAATCCGATTGGCTCATTATCTTGAGATATTCAACACTTCTCACTGGGAGAGCCTTGTGCAAGTGACTTTTGCTAATCTGTGACAGCCTATTTTTGAAATAAAGTTTGACTATCACTCTGATGTCACTGAGGTTGCTTCATTGGTAATGGCTTAATGAAATATTCGGGCACTATTCATCTTGATATTAGATTATAATAATTATTGTTACATACTGTCAATATATTTGCAGTGATTAAATATCTCTTGTGTTATAGGAGCACATGAGTGGTTACTGAGTGATTCTGTGGACATCTTACCTCACTTCCTTCTTCCTCTTGCTGGACCAGAGGAATTTCCTGACGATGACATGGAAAAACTACCCCCTGATCTGCAGTATCTAGAAGACGACAAGGAAAGAGAGGCAGACCCTGATATTAGGAAGCTGTTGCTAGAAGCCTTGTTGTTGGTGAGAACAAGTTTCCTTTTTTGAAATGCATAATAGTGTTTCTGTGTCATGTCCATGTTCCAGTGATCAGTAAAAGAGAAAGAAATAAGTTAGGTTTAAACTCCCATGTCATGCCCCTTTTTCTTGTTTTTGTATTATAATATCTGGATACCTCTTAGACATATATGTTGTAGGTTACCATAAAATAAATTTCAGGTGAAAATGGTTCCAAACTAGTTGGATTTGTTTTTCCTTTGTTTCAGATTAATTTCCATAATCATTCAATAATCTGAAAGAAAGAAACTAGTTTGGAACCATTTTCACCTGAAATTTATTTTAACCTACAACATATACACAAAATGGTTTTGTTCTCCAGAAATTATTTGCAATGACTGAGAAGTGGCTGACATTTATAAATGGGGATTTGTGTATTGCAATCTAACTAATTGTCTCCTCCCATGTTGTTTGCTGTTATAACTCCCTGTTATTCCTAATTTTGCATATCTATTTTCACTTCTAAATAACACTGAGAAAGAAACTTCACTGAAATTCCCCTTCAGTGATACCATGATCCTTTCTTGAATTTAGGGAGCACTCTGTGGATCGATTTGAACTCTGCACATTTAGAGCACACACTATACAAATTCATTATCATTATCATCATTCTGTCTCTTCATCTTTCCATTCCCAAGATCTGTGTTGTAATTCTCCTTGTGAATACCACATTACACTTCCTCATACGTCAGTGTGGAGAATTTGGTACAAGATTCATTTAGCATCCTAAATTTCATGACTTTCCCAGGTACTTGATTTGCAATCACTTCTGGGAGTAAAAAGGCTACAGTAAGTAAGTGAAAATAAAGTGCTACAACTTGTAAAATCCTTTAAGTTTACGTCGAGTGAACATTGCTCTTTCGTTTTTACAGCTTTGCACAACAAAGCATGGCCGTGAAACAATGAGAGCCAAGAATGTTTATGTCATCTTGCGTGAGTTGCACAAATGGGAGACAGACGAGGAAGCTAAAAAATCTTGTGAAAATGTTATTCAAGTTTTGATCGGTGATGAACCTGAACCTAGCATGGAAAACCTTAGGGATGTACAGATCCCTGACAATGTGAAGTTTGATGACACATGATAAATGATACATGCAATAATGGCATACAAAAGCAAAATAACACACAATTCAGGTCAAACAAGTTACGGCGCGTTCTGGATAGTCCGTTTGTTTACCTTCCGGCAAAGTCAATCGAACAAAACCGAACCAAAAATCAATCGAACGCAATCGGACTCAGTCGTTCGATTGGAGATCGATTGCTTCGGTAATATCGAACATAATCGAACTGGAACTTTTCGTTGAGTTCGGTTAAGTTCGATTACCGAATCCAATCGAACTCAATCGACGCGATTGGTTCGATTTGTTCTGTATAAAAATAAAACGGCATACAAAAATTGATAAGCATTCAGTCCCAATAGAATTGGAAGGATTTCACTCGTTAACCGAGTTTTAGCGAGAAGAGCAAGTGTGAGAGGTATATTAACACATTCGTTCGATTGTTGAAGTGTTCGCATTACGTTCTATTGAGTTCGATTATGTTTGGTTGTTGAAGTGTTCGATTACCGATCGTTCGATTGCGTTCGATTGGTAAAATTCTTAGGTAGGTTCGATTAAGTTCGGTTGCCGAACCCAGTCGAACTCAATCGAGCGGTTGAGTTCGATTACTGAACTTTCGATTGGCTACGCTAGGTTCTACCAAGTTCCTCTTTATATATCACTGTTGGATCGTTATTGATTTAACTTTTGAATAGGGCTTTCCGAGTTCCTTTGTCTGTTAGCTACTGTAGGATGATGCTTTTTAAAGGTTCTTTTCGTCGCCAATCGCCTGTTTTTGGTCCAAATATCATTAAGTCATATGGCGATCTGTGTCAGCGCATGCCCGTTTTTTACCTGCACAGAAGCAGTAAACAAGTCACCGCTCACTTTTCTCGGAAGCCGGGGGAGGAGGGGTGGGGGGTGTGATTGCCACCGGTTGGTTGGTTAAAGGTAATTGGGATATTGTGATTAGTTCCTTTAAAAACTGTTTTGTACGAGAAAACAGAAGATAAATAAAAAAATCGACTTTGTATCTGATAAGTTTGACACTAGCTGGGTCCATCACACCCGTGAGTCCAGTTTAATCAAGATGCATGTAGGTGTCCGTAAAGAGACCTTAGCTTAATCCACAAAACCTTTTAAAGCGACCTGTCGATGGAGCAGTTTCCCCCACGCTGTTCCGGATATATCATCCTATTGACCAAGCGCAGAACCGGACTGCGAGAATATCGGCCCTCGGTCTTGACTGCCGGTACGGGGTCAGCGCACCAAAGTCCGTACATAGAAGCCCAAGGCCGATATTCTCCCAGTACGGTCTCGAACAAACTTGGTCAATAAGAGATTTATTACACGACTGGAAACTGCAATTAGAACTGACTTTAGGTACCCATTCAGGAGATTAACAATGACTTTTGTCAAAAGAACTGAGTTCATACTGTCCGCCACCTCGACAAGAAAGACGAAATGTTGCTTTGAATTGCGCGGGATCATACGGGATATTACCCTGTCTCGTACTGAGAACATATTGGCCCTCGCCGGACCAGAAAAGGAATCTGATTGGCTGGTTTTAATTATCGTCCGTCGTACTGATTTAGTCGTGCAATTTAACAAATCGAATGTGGTTTAGCGTTGTCTGTACTCTTATCGACAACGAGTACGCGTCATCACAGTGGTCAAAATGTTGTGAACTCACGAGGCGCAGCCTTGTGGGTCCACTCTTATCGACAACGGCAAATTAGCCAATCAGATTGCGAGATTAGTAGCAATTGTGGTAAAAAAGAGTCTAGGCAACACTGCTCGCGTCAATGTGTCACGCAAAGCACTAGCCAATCAGAAAGGCTCATTTTGGAGAATAAACCAATCAGTCCAAACCACATTCGATTTGTTAATTGTATCGCGCGAAGGCTCACGTGAATACAGCCAAATCAGATATTTTGATTGAGTATTAACAGGAGCCCTGATCACTTGATGGGCTCCTGTTAATACTCAATAAATAATTTATTTCCTGACTTCATTAAAACGGTACCTCAACCAAGGTCGGCCAAGAAAGAAAATATTCACCGGAAATCCTGTAGGCCAATAATGATGCAATTTAGAGTTGCCTAGAATGGTTTAAATTCGCTTGCGACACGTATTTTGAATAAAAGCATGTAATTTGCCTTACGTTCTCCTAAAATTGATCACACGGAGTAAAGGGAACTGTGTATTGATCCAGAAAGTGTGGACCCAGCCATTGGTCACTTTTGTCCGCCAGTAATGACATTATCTAGTGTGATAATAGCTCCACATAATCCAGTCAAAAGACTAATCATAAAGCTTTGTCGCGGTATATTTGCCCTTTCTTAGGTAAATGACGAAAGTTTTTACAAATTGTATTAAGTTTTGATTTCACTTTGGTTCATGCTCTTTAATCCATTATTTTAGGTTTGGCTTTAAGAAATTGAATCGAAAACCGCTTTGTCAACTGAATTTTAAATGAGAACATCGACAAGAAGTTAAGAATTGACCAGAAAAAAACTTGTGTTATATGTCAAGGAGAAATATACGTGAAAAATCGCGGAATTCACCGTGATACTTGCATAGATCGTAATATTGGTTTTGTGTGGAAGGCTGTAACAAATCACTCCTTGCTGCTCGGAAAATCCCCTCTCGCGGTGTTTTCACTTCTTAAGAATATCATAAACCTCTTGTACATAGGCACATGGATATGTATCATCTCTAATAATAGCTATTTGTATAGGTAATCACATGATTTCGAGTGCAATTTGGGATAAATCAGCACTCGTAAATTTTTCAAAGGCTAACCAAATTGCACGAGCCCGTAGGGTGACTGGGTAGCTCAGTTTCTTTTTTATTTTTAAGAAGATCATTCGAGGCTTTATTTTGGCGACGCTCTACGGGAAGCGTCCATTATTTTAGACTGGCACGAGGACTTCAGAAAGTAGAAATCATAAAATCACGCCGTAATATACAGAGTGGTTGTGGTAGGATTCTTATTAAATTGTGCGTGTCTTCACGAAAGCTGGTGTTTGCCTACTTCGTAAACATGTCGAAGAAATTAGATCCGTGCAACTTACAGAATAGAAACCGCTAGTTTCCGATTATTACTCGGGCTCCTACCGAAGGAATGCTCGAGGTATAAATTGGGCCTCATTTTTGTTTCCGCGTTCAGTCACAAATCGACCTAGTTTACAGCATGCGTAATTAATCATGGCTAACGGGCGTGTAACCTCGAGTTCTGTGAAAACGTTGCTGTTTATTCTGTTAGTTGACTAAACAGCGAAAACGTCAGTGTAATGCAAAACAGACACAGACACTGGAAAGCTTGTACCTCTGTAGCGTATGAACTCATTTATCGTACCAACGTTTTGATTCAATAATTGCCTATAATTTTTTCGCCCTGGTTCTTAAAGGATGTTTAGTCTGTCCCTTCAGTTCCTTTGCCATTCTCGTTTTCGCAAATTTTTCTGCTTTCCCTACTCCTCCTTCTCTGCACCTTGCTCCCCCCTTCACTGTCTCTAGCTGCCTCCTTCTCTGCACCCAGCTCCCCCTTCTCTGCACCCAGCTCCCCCTTCTCTGCACCTAGCCTCCCCCTTCCCTGTCTCTACCTGCCTCATTCTCTGCACCCAGCTCCCCCCTTTACTGTCTCTAGCTGCTTCCTTCTCTGCATCCAGCTCCCCCTTTTCTGCATCTATCTCCCCCCTTCTCGCTATTAAGCTGATTCACATGACCAACAACGTACCGGATGTTTATAAGGTCCCAGCATAGAAGACAATTCTTACTTGTGCTCGATGACAAATGTTGCATGATACTAGAGATAGGGTTCTATGAAAGTGTTTTTTAAAAGCGTACGTACGTTCTCTATTTGGCTTAATGTCAATAAAGTTCAAGATCTGTAGACCGCGAATGAACTAATAAAATGTTCACAGTTAAGATGAATATTTTCATATAATTGAATTCCAACCAAACTGCGAAGGTCAAATCTTAGTACCTCATTGTATTCCACCACTGGAATATACGATTTTTTAAACACAAATTTGATTTATCGATGTTGGTTCGCCAATACAATTATTGCAACATCACTGAAACCTGTAACAAGGACCGTCAAATTGGCCGGGAATGAAGGAAGAACGCTTTCGTTTTTTCACTAACATAGAAATTACCGTCTATTTAATAGCTTTCAACTTGAATGGCCATAACCTGGCTCCTATGTGAAAAACAAACGAAAACGTACCAAGAATTTCAGCGCTATTCATTCCGCTTAAGCCGGCAATTCAGGCGTCCATCTCGACTGTCTTTAGTATTATTCAATTTCACCACATTTGCCTTAAAGTTTGCAAATTTTTCGTTATGATTATTGTAAGGTGATGATAGGAGCGATCTAATATTCCACTTGTGATTCGCCCACGTGACCACTCAACTTGAAAGTTATGTAATGGTACTGCATTCAGCTTATGACTTTATCACGTACTGTATAACAAATCCAGTAGAGAACATACGATAAATCGTATAGAGTATTGGTATCTGACTGCATCGATTTCTCAGCTGTAAGAGTTATTGCCTCTCGCTTTACGGTACAAAGTTTTTCGTCTGCGGCCAAATGATGCAGCAGAGCCCCAGTTTACTGAACTGTGCAGTGTGATCACGCGTTGTGTTATGAAGATTTCTAAGAGCAATTTGAAGTATTTTGACATGTTTTTATATTTCTGCGATTTTGCATCCTTCAAACTGTACTGAGCTTTTTATGCCACGTTTTTCGCTGATACTGGCTGATAAATATTGTCAAGGTTATTCAAGATCATTAAAATACTTGAAAACTGAACAGATGGCTGCTAGATACAAAACTGAATCCAAGATAAACCATTTAGAACGGTGATTAGAAGAATTAATTTCTACAGCGTATTGAAGGTTCAGAAGTCCCATCGCAAAAGCTGGTATTTGACAGGTTTCATTGTTTTTGTCCCTTGCACTGATCTCCCCATGAAAAGCAAGTGGTTCCCTTTTTTTAGCTGTTCTCAAAGATGGTTTATCATATAGTTTACTAAACCAAAAAAATTCTCTCATTTCTCACTGATGAAAGATGAAAAAATATTCGAACAAATCACAAACTTTGACATTTTCTCACGATTTGAACGTGACAGTTGCCGCCGGTTTCCGCTCATAACCTTAAACCAAGGTATGTTTTCGAGAGACCAGTTATCTTGCAGTAACAAGGGTGCAAGTGAAAATGTCGTTACAGCTATAAAGAGTTCGCCTTTTTCTTAGCGCATTGTAACAGTTGGCCGCAGGAAAAGCGTTCTTGACCTACTTACGTGTACACTTCCTTCCTGTAGAGAACCTATACGTAATTCCGAACGGCTTAATTTACTTCTCGAGAATATAAAACGATGAATTACTAAACGAAATACTTCTAAGAATACGGTGCCAGTTTCAGGAAACTGGATTAGTTCGCTGTCAGGATAGTGAACCAGCCAATTTTGTGTGGTGTGCATCGCTGTCAGCCCGAGACGGAATCAGTACTGACAGCAGGTAACGCTTTGTACGCTTTCACAAATCATTTGAATTTTTATTGAGTTGAAAATCATTTGGGAGGATAAATAATACAAAATGAAGCTGTCGGAATGAGCTCTTCCAGCTAGGTTCTGTAGTAAACTAATTAGCGAACTATAACTAGAATGACAATGGAGTAGCCCATCACTTGTTCACCTTCCCCACCCTCAGATTAGGGAGCTAAAAGCAAACGACCGCGGGATGTCAACGAGTACGCAAATTTTAAAACAATGGCATTTACGCAGTGAAACTGCATGTATATACATATTACAATCTACTGGGTTTAATTCTTTGTCGTCCCTTGCGAAAGAAACGGGGCAACATGAAACGGCTATTTTACAAGTTTTGAAGAGGACTGGAAGATTTACCATGCATAATTTTGTGGCGACACGTAAAACACAAACTACCTGTATTCCAACGTTCTGAGGAACATGAAACGTGGAAAAAAAAACAATCCAATCGCCAAATCCCATAATTAGAAATAGAAGAAAGTCGTTTCTATTCAGAGACATCTTGGTATACACAGTTACTTTCGTGCTAGTCATACTTTCGTATTTTTCCTGTCCGCTAACCGTTTGATCTTCTGGCGGAAACAGTTCGCAAGATAGTGTAGTAGTTCAGTATGATGGACCGTGGGGGTGGGGGTGGGGGGATGGCAGTTGGTAAATTTGTATCCTGAGAATGAGAGATGAGGGGAGTAAATTGAGACAGCTGACATAGATTTGCCAAGAGCCATGCTGTTCTCAAGCTAACATCTACCGTGATGCTTGGCTTTACTTTTATGTTTACTTTAATTGGTGAATGGCCGAAGAAAATAAAATGAATGTCAAGCTTCAACTCAAGCTGTTCAACACTACGAACCGAAGGTCAAAATAGCAGAAATCACTGTAGCATGAATATGTTAACACCGTGAGATTCACTTTCCTGTTCAAACTCTGCCACGTGCCAAGAGCGCCTGCACGAGCATCGGCCCTCATTATATATGAAGAAGATATGAAGGAACAGAGCGTAACACTGAAACGGTCGCAAAATTTGGTAGTCGCCTTTGGACTTATACCACAAACAAAAAGGCGTCGTTTGAATTTCGTGCCTCCTTTTCATTGTTTTTTTTTTCAGGAGTGTATTGATGGACTCCTGCTTTTGTTTATGTTAATTTAAATCTATTGTTCATTGTTCTTTGCCTATGTGATACCTCCCTACTGATTGAACTACCACAGTGTTATGCGAGTCTTGGCAAGTAAACAATCCGCTTGACAACAACATTGTAACCTTGAAAGCGAGGCTTCAAACACAACGTCACACACACTTCATGCACGATACGTACCACTTCCTCAACCGCTGATTCCATTCAACCTCCACGTGCCAAGCACTCACAGTACAACCAAATGTGGCATATAACTGGTTCTTTTTTAAAGGAATTTTCTGGGAGAGAAACGCGTATTATGTATACTGAAACAAGATTGGATGAGGCTTAAAAACAGCACCCTTGTATGCATCCAAACCTATCGAATGTTGTTATTCCGAAATTGCCTTTTCGCTGCTAAGATCGGTAAGGTGGTTTTTCTTTGCTAACAAATTCTGATACCTTTTTCATTCAAGATGCTGTGCCATGCATGGAGAGCTGTAACATAAGTATACCTGAAACAGTCTGCAAAGAAGTGTTTCTCGCAAAACTGTCTCGCTCAGAAATGTCGACGCCTTTCCAAGTCGAAGGAAGGGAACATATAAAAGAGGTACAGAGTTTTGTGAGGCGTGGCCTAAAACTGTGGTCGCAGCTAAACAGCAGCTCTCTACCTCTGTCACTGCAGCCCAGTAAGATCAAACCAGGTCACTGTGACACAAACAGCACAGTTAGCATCTTCAAGCTATGGGCGCGAAAGAAGCTCTCCCAGTCCGCAATTGAATGGGACGAAACTGCAGCAGAAAGGATGAGGCTCCAACAGGACAAAAATGACCCAGAACAGAAATGGAAACTATGGGGACCATACCTGTCCGAGAGGCAATGGGGCACTGTACGGGAAGATTACTCCAGCGATGGAAACTGGTAAGCAATCACTAGCTTACTTCTTGCAGTAACTCATTTTTTGTTTGCTCTCATTTTGTGTTACTTCCAATTTGCGAAAGCAAACTTTTTTTAAAGTTAGTACCGATTAAATTATGGGCCCAAGGCAATGGCGCCAAAAGAGGAACACATGAAGTCGGTAGCGTATGAGAAGCACTGTCGACTCAAGTTTTTTTTTTAAGAAACGTTTTCCTAATAAATCTCCCAATAAAGTTTATTTGGAAGTGGAACTCAACCGCAGACAATAGCGTGTGAAAACATAGCACAGATTGCATGCAAGTGAAATTATTTTTGCTTATTCTGCTTCTAATTGAGTATCACTTCACTATTCGAGTCAAATTTCATAAGTAACAAGCACCACTCCGTTAAAACAAATGTCGATAAATTAAATTGCATCCCCTGATCTTTTTCCGATGATATTTTGGCGGATTTTTGTCGATACTGAAAACTTTATAGGTCTTAAGAACAATATTTCCTCTTTCCTGCAACATATCTATCTCCTTACGTCATCGGATACCTGGGAGGGACAGTACTTAATTACACTGCCTAAAGACTCCGCATTATAGTCACGAGTTTGACCGCAGGTGAAATTTTTGACCTCAGGACACCCAGAACAACATAACTTTCTGATTTAACTCCAGGAGTGAATTCGTAAAAACGTGACGGTCTTTGAGCTGAGAAAAATAAGTGTGATGATATGTTTTCATTGTTTCAAGTATTTTGTGGATGGGTTTTTTTGCACTCAGTTCACGAACTCCTGCTCATAACGCGCATAAGCCTATGAAAACAGTACTTGGCTTAATACCAGTCAACCGTGTTTTTCAGAAATGTTTATGACTGAAGTGGTTTCCAATTCAAGCTCTCTTTTCTGGCAAGATTACAACTCATGATTTCCTGATGTCGATATCAAAGCGACAATTCCTGATGATGAAAAGGATTAAATCCCGAGCCAAAAATGGGATTGTTTTGTTTCCCCTCTGGACTTGACTTAACATCTGTTTATCATCCTTTATTGGTGGGGTTAGTTTCTAAATAAACTGGCCGGTAATGCGTCGTTGTGCAATCGAAGCACACACACACACAAACACACTCATGCATAAAAAACTGGGCTTTCAAACCGGTTGGTATGAAAGTGTAGCATAGTGCGATACTAACGTATAGAGCGTTTGCAGTTTCGCTCTGACGAATAGCTAACGATAGAAACGTCAGCGCCCTCGTTACTATCTTGCGGTGGTACAACTCACTCTATCAAGTTGTTTATAGTTCCAATTCCTTTGTGCTCGTCTTTGGTCACCAAGTAATTTAACGATACTTTAAATGAAACAAATGCTAAGCCAAAATACATTGGGCAGTGAAAGTACAGGTCTCACCTAATATTTTTAACTTGTGCTTCCGTTGATGAATTTGTACATGTGATATAGTCCACTTGGTTTGGAGTTCCGGTTAAATTGAATTTGCTGAATTACTACCTTTCAGCTGGGATTATTTCCCCCATGATCATTCACGGTCCCGCGTGTATCGCTGGGGAGAGGATGGGCTGCTGGGAATCACGGACAAGGAATGTCGACTGTGTTTTGCTTTGGCGCTGTGGAATGAAAGAGACCCTATCTTAAAAGAGAGGCTCTTTGGACTCACTGGAAATGAGGGTATATAAAATTCTCTAACTACATAGGTGTGGTTCGGGAATTGTAGCCCATGGGGGAATCATATAATGTGATCAATGCTAGATGAAAATCTGGTAAGTGTTATCCCGGGATTAACGCGAACTAAGGCTGTAAGTTTAATCCTAGATTAGCGCTAATCGCCTTTCTGCTAACCCGACCGTGTTTACAGTATTCTTCCGATTTTTGGAAAAATTCATCCAACTTAAGGCCAATCGCCAGGAAACTACAGAACATCAGCAATATTAAGAAATTCATAACTTCTTTTTTTCAATTTAAAGGAAAAGGGATAAGTGTCTTCAAAAAATTTATTGTCTCACCTTGAAGAGTTATTTTCCTTTCTCTTTCTCTAGCTGTTGGACTTGTGAACATAGAAATACATTTGTAACCTTGCATGTAGCTCGTAAACTGAGGAATTGGCATCAGATTTAAAATACTGTCTTCAGAAAGACCACATTTGAAATGTCTCTAACGTGAATCGTTTGAATTTTTCGCCTCAGGAAATCATGGTGAAGATGTCAAAGAATGCTACTATTACCTGGATTCAACTCCAACTCATTCCTACATGAAGGCACTGTACAAATATCCACAGAAACGCTTTCCTTATGATGTTCTTGTGAGTGAGAATAAAAAACGAACCAAACAGGACAGAGAGTTTGAGCTGGCTGATGCCGGTAAGACTCCCAACTTGTTTTAGTGATAATTGTATACTGTAGTTCTGACGCCCAATCACTGAGCTATGGGAGACTCGTTGGAGCTAGGATATTTAAGTAGTTTCGTGCGACAAACATCCTGCAGACTGATAGTTCTTTAATCATTTTAAGTGACGATTGGGCATTTACACAAGTTGCTCGGCAACTTTTTGGCAACTTTTGCCTTTTCGAGCAACTTTTTTTTAGCAACTTTTGGATTTGAGCAACTTTCCGGCGACTTCTTCCAATTAGGGAAATTTTATACTTTTTTAACAGAAAAAAGCCTTTTTTCCATAATTTTCGTAACAGTATCAGTGTTTAAATTTGACCCTCTTTAGCTGACTCTAGCTTTGATTGTTCTGGGTTCCTGTGTTTCTGAAGCGATGTACGGTCAGCGGTATCTATGTGAACACGTTTTCAAAATGGCGGATAGTCTTACTTTAGCGAAACAAATTCCTGGTCAGAAGACTCTGCTAGTGAAGACTCAAGTACCGACCCAATCGAAGTAGCAAAAGCACGAATAGATGGTTAATCGATAGTGAAAAAAGCATTATGCAAGTTTACTGGGTTTGTATTCCCACCACCTGCTGTAAAATCAAGCAAACGCAGGCATTAAAGTTTTGTGGTACTTGAGAAACGGGCAACTTTTGAGCACCTTTTTCGAAAAAACAGCACCTTTTGGGCAACTTTTCAAGATTTAAAGGGAAACGTTTTAGCAGAGATCCAAGCAACTTGTGTAAATGCCTGGTGACGATGGAAAGCAAGTTTTGTTCAGAGCCGCATCTTGCATCAACGGCAAATGAAGCACAGATGACCAATTTTTTGTTTGAATTCTTTTCTAGGCGTGTTTGACGACAGTCGCTACTGGGACATTTTCGTTGAGTACTCTAAGAACTCTCCCAATGACGTGCTCATTCAAATTACAGTTGTAAACCGCGGGCCAGAAATAGCGCGTGTACACGTGCTTCCAACATTGTGGTTCAGAAACACGTGGACTTGGAATCATAATCACGAGAACTGCGCATACTCAGAAGGATCAAAAGCAGAATGCCACCGGAGGAAGCCTACGCTAATACAAACAGCACCAGGGGTTGTAGAATGTCAACACGACACTCTTGGAAATTATTTGTTTACTGTGGAATGTGAACAACAGGAAGTGACTCCAGAATTACTGTTCACAGAAAATGAGACAAACTGCAAGGTAGAGATATAAATCACAATACTATAATACACAGTTACCGCAGTAATACTCACAGCCTTAGGCACTTTAAATGTTATATATTACAAAAATAAAGGACCATAAAGGAAAGCAACAGACAACAACATCAATGACAACGAAAAGAACATACCAAAAAAAGAGAGAATTCAAAAAAATGCACTGTGAGAGAAACCACAGGGTAGATTTTAGACCTTTAGCAGTCTGTCTTTTTGCCTCAGATTCTCAGCGCGGACATTACAAAAATCATGATTATCATGTATACCGTGAGTTCACGCATGGTGCGAAATGCGCAAAAAATTGGGAAAAAATAGACTCCTCGGGATCTACGTAGATTTAAGTTCTCCCGCGTAATTTAAGGTTTCCAGGATAAAAATTATGCTTATGAAAAAAGTTTGAATTTACAAAGAGAGGTTTTCGCTAAAAGAGCAAGTAAGCTAGTGATGTCGTCCTTGTTTCTCCGTGTTTGTTCATCAGCGACTGTTCAACTCACCAAACTGTCCACCATACACTAAAGATGCCTTTCACCGCTACGTCATTGAAGATGAAATCGAAGCTGTCAATCCACTTAAGAGGGGCACAAAGAGTGCAGCGCACTGTGTCCTTACGGTGTGTTCCGGTGGCCGACGCACTATTCGTTGTCGCCTCTCAGCGCTGACGGATGGAGTGCCTCCGCCTTTAGGTCTGAATGTTTTTGACAGTGTGATGTCTCGGAGAAAAAAGGAAGCAGACGAGTTTTATAAGTCAGTCATCCCTGGTAAGAAAATAAATTGAGGAGGTCGTTCACTAGGCTTTTTTTTCTTTCGTGGTACTCTATCTTTTAAAGGTTTACTTCAACTGCTGCAAAATGAACGAGACGAAAATGCTTGCAAACGTGCGTCTAACCAATACATGATTGTCGCGATTAGTGAGGCATGAAAGGCCTCTTTTATCATTACTTAGCCAAGGCAATTTTAAAGATTCATGGGACTTTAATATTCACGCTAGGGCTTTTAGAAAAGGCGATGAGCTAAAATCTTTTGATAAATTCTTCAGTGTGACTGATATTACTGTTGTCTTCTGTCTTCAGCTTTACTCTCTGATGACGAAGTGGTTATCTCGCGCCAAGCCCACGCCGGACTATTGTGGAGCAAACAGTTTTATTATTACATCATTCGCGAATGGCTGAAGGGTGATCCCGGCATGCCTCGCCCTCCTGAATCTCGTTTGAAGGGAAGAAACTCAAAGTGGAAACATTTGTACAACAAAGACGTGATATCGATGCCTGATAAGTGGGAGTATCCTTGGGTAAGATAATATTAAATGTCAGACCAGAGCAAAGTAATGACATTTCGTGTCTTATTACATGACACTGCCAGTGGCAAAATGAACCAAACCTTACTTCACTGATTGGCTACTCGATCGAGTGGCAAGATGTAGGAAATCCTGCAAGGAAATTAGAGGATTTGAATGGATTTTCGGGTCTCACCATGACGAGGAGTTTAACTACGAATGATCTATGATTAACTCGTTTAGTTCCAAGTATCACGACGAATAAAGTTTTCATCTGTTCATGAATTATGCCATGCAGTGTGACCATTCGTTGTAAAACTGCCTAACAGTACTGTACTATGGCAATGTACTGTACTGTGGCAATGTACTGCACTGTGGCAATGTTTCCTTAAAAACTTAACGGTTCCATCTTTCTTATTACATTGTACCATACAAAGCTACTGAACACGACTATATTCTTGTACGTTTTGTTTTGGATACGTTTTATTTTTAACATTTTGATCCATGGACGGCAACACCATGTTACAATCATCAACAGAGTCCAGAGACTTTTCTCACAGTCTTTAGGTTACACAAAGGTTGTCTCAGCTAAATAGTTAATGCAGTGTCTCTTTGCTTATCATAGTATGCCTTCTGGGACTTGGCATTTCACGTGATTCCCTTCTGTAAGATTGATCCGGAATTCGCTAAAAACCAGTTACTTCTCTTCCTTCGTGAGACTTACATGGCGCCAAACGGACAGATTCCTGCATATGAATTCGCGTTCAGTGACGTCAATCCACCGGTGCACGCGATGGCCTGTTACCGAGTATACGAGCTCACTAAAAGGACTGGAACAAAAGACACTGTCTTTCTTGCCAAATGCTTTCAAAAACTACTTCTGAATTTCACGTGGTAAGTTTCATTGGACCATTAAAAACTTGTGTGCTGCAGGTTAAACCTGCCTTCTTAAGCTATAAGGGATTCATATGAATCTAATCTGCTACCATATTAGTGTGCAACCGAGTACTGTAAGTATCGGATGAGTTCGGCGATAAAAAATCAAGTCGAAACAACAGCTGGGAATAAAAATGCATATTGGACATTTCGACCCTGCTTTCTGCTGCTTTTACGCAGTGATTTAAACCTGAATAGAATTAATACGAATGAAAACAACAACAAAAAAAAACGAGATGTAACTCCATGATCTTCACGGTACCAACAGAGGTTTGACGAGTAGGATGGAGGGTAGTTTGATTTGTTTAGTGGGTTTCATACATACATGTAGCTGTGTAATATGAGGAATGATATCCAGATGTGGAATATATATTTTAACTTACGTTAACCTTTTTTTATTTTGCAGGTGGGTGAACATCAAAGATCCTGAAGGAAAGAACATTTTCGGTGGAGGATTTCTTGGATTAGATAATATAGGTAATTTTAAAATGTGTACGCTCTTTGTCCGTTTTTGCCCCAGACACATGTACCTATTATTGTGACGACGAAGGTTTCAGCAACTAACCTTAAATGGCTCAAGATGGCGATGCACGTCAAAATTATAATGATCATGATAATGACGAACGTGTTTTTATGTCAACGCTTGCGCAACTATGAGATGATGGAAGTTAAAAAGAAGCAAGGGCTTTGCTGTAATTTCCTTTGTCTTATTTTTCAGGTGTTTTTGACAGATCTAAGCCTCTTCCTGCTGGAGACCGGCTTTGTCAGGTTAACGTTTTCCTTATTTTCGTTTCACTGATCAAAAGGAACTTGAATCCACCTTTCTCGATCGTGAAATTTCTTGTCTACACATTTCCCAATCGACTTAAAAGCGCTTCGTTTAAATATCACATAGAGCGAGATAAACTGATTTTCCGCAAACGTTTCGTAACACTCTTGGTGTAGTTGATTTTGTAAGAACTCGCACTCGCCTTTATATCAGAATCATGACGTGTCTCTTATGTTTACAGGCGGACGGCACAGCATGGATGGGTCTCTATTCTGTTGTGATGCTGAATATTTCACTGGAGCTCGCACTCCATGACGCGTCATATGAAGACATGGCATCCAAGTTTCTTGAGCATTTCACTAGCATTGCAGATGCGATGAACCAAATGTCGGATGGCTTTGGATTGTGGGACCCTGAGGACGGATTCTACTATGACCACTTCCATAGGGGAGATGAATCATTCCCACTGCGCGTGCGTAGTATGGTTGGCTTGCTTCCTTTGTTGGCCTGTTGGGTGTTGGACGGGAAGTACTTGGGAAAGTTACCGGGCTTCAGAAATCGGTTGAACTGGTTCATGGAAAATAGGAAAGATCTAGCTTCACAGGTATTAGTTAGTTTTGATTACAGATTAGCGACAACTGGTGTAAGATACTGATAAGACTTGCTCGTAAGTCATTAGGCGCTTGCGGTCGTCCATGCAGCCTTCTAATAAGATTGGAGGCAATCACTCCGTCCATGCAGAATAGATGTTTAGATAAAGTTCATGTACTTCATACTTCCTACGAAAGCCTTTTTTCCACAATTTTCGTAAATATCAGTGTTTAAATTTGACCCTCTTAGGTGACTCTAGCTTTGATTGTTCTGGATTCCTGTGTTTCTGAAGCGATATACGGTCAGCGGTATCTATGTAAACACGTTTTCAAAATGGAAATTTCTTTTTGGTGATCGTATTTTGTTCTTTTTTCGTCAGTTTCCAAGAAATAGTGTCCATGGTTCTTGGCTTGCTTTGACCAGCAGCTGCCGTTTTTTTTTCAGTAACGAAGACGTGAGGCACTAAATTTTATTTTCGATTTATTTTTTCTCGTTATACCTACAATGCAACTACTTTAACCAAAGCCACACAAACAAATATTCATACAAATTATCCAATCACGATCGAGTACTAAACAATGGAATCTCTACAAATGTTTTACATTCGCTTAATTTGCTCCATAACTGTACAAAACATATCAAGGTTGAAAAGAGTCATTTTAGCCGGTAGAAACTCGCCAAAAATCTGTTGTTTGGCGTCAAAAATAGACATTCACTATTTGTATGAAAATTTATTTGGGTGACCTTGGTTCGAGTACGTTTTTTGCTACTGCATATTAAATAGATTTAGGCAAACCTAAAAGCGGAGCTCCTCACACAGTCCCTCCAAAAATGCTTGAAAACTTGTAGAAAGAACTCAGCTTTATGCTTATGTCCCTCCAAAAACGCTTGAAAACTTGTAGGAAGAAAATTTTTCCTCCAAAACCACTACGAATAATCCGTTTCTTCAGCAAAACATTGTAGACTACTGTAGACTGCTGGCTGTAGGTTGTGTAGCCGCGGCAAGCCGCGAAAAGCGCGCGAAAAACAAAGCCTCGTTTCGGTTTAAGACCTTCTAAATATCCCGGATGACTATGGCCGCCATGTTGGGGCAACATCGTCGTCGCTAGACGCACGCGCCCGCGAGCCATGCCACTGGCCACGATGACCATGAAAACTCAAACGCATGGTTTTCTCAATTTCTATCCTCGCACGGTAGTTATGGGGCTCCGCTCTGCGGCTCTTCGAGCCGCTGTGGAGCTCCGCTATGAAATAATGCAGGAGCCAATATGTCAAAGGAAACACGAGTGATTGAGTGAGTGAAGGAGCCAGTCAGCGCTTGTCTAGTATTTAGCCAATCACAATGCACAATACAATTCACGCACTGCGAAGAATTGTGGGAAATATCTGGAAGGTCCAAGGTCCATGTGCCCCACACATCTACATGGTCACGTTTGCAGTTGCAAAAAGGTCCGAAAAACTTAATAAATGCAGTAGCCACATGCATGCATGCAATGCTTGCCTATTTTTTTTTTTTTTTTTTTTGCAGTAATAAATGATCAAAGAACAACTGTTGATGCCTAAAATTCTCCCGGAATGATAGTTTCAACTGACTGAAGTATGCAACTTCTAAAACAAAATGAATATTCTAATTCTTGTCATAAGTGACTCACCGTTTGATGAATGACGTCACTTCCGTTAACAGATGGCGTACCTTAATCCAAGCAGTGACACGTACCTCCTGGCGATTCCATGCCGCGAGAAACTTCAAAGTCTCTTGTCTTATATGTTGGATGAGGAGGAATTCCTGTCCCCGTACGGTATCCGGTCTGTGTCCCGCTACCACGAAAAACATCCCTACGTGCTGGACTTGGACGGCAAATCTTACAAAGTGGACTATGTCGCGGGAGAGTCAAACACGTACATGTTCGGTGGTAACAGCAATTGGCGTGGACCTATCTGGTTTTGCGGTGAGTTGGTGGTTTCGCAATGGACGTGGTTCAGTCCTAGTTAAATCTCTAAATGTATCGGGACTGGGTGAGGGTTTTGCCAAACTTTTCAGATGATTGTTAACTCCCTTTGACCAAATTTTCTGACCTTCGAGAGGGAGATGAGTGAGCAAGTGTGTTTGGGTGGAACGGGAGGTTGGATCATCAATATATAATATAATAATGTGTCCTTTTTAGTGGATAAAAAAATCTTCCAGGTGCTTTGTGCAGTAGAGCAGTGGAGGTTTGGGCCTCCTGTGACTCGTATCCAAATCTTGCCAGCGGTTTCTGTTTTACCGGATGATGGGTTCATGTTCGGTGAAAAACGGTGTGAAGATTTTCTTTGTTTTAGGCCATTGTTGTCGTTGTCTGCATTGTTTGGATTTTCTTTGTAATCTTTTGTTACGTCACTGGTGCGTTTTACACCGAACATAAACCGGATGATGCCTCATGTCATGACAAGTTTTTTCCTTCTTTTTTCAGTGAACTATCTCATCGTTGAAGCACTCAAACGCTATGACAATTTCTACGGAGCCACTTTCAAGGTGGAATGTCCTACAGGCTCAGGGAATTTGATGCGCCTGAAGGACGTGGCGCTGGAAATTTCGCGCCGTTTGGTGTCCGTGTTCCTACCGGACAAACTCGGTCACAGACCTTGTCATGGGAACGAGGATCGATACGCCTCGGACGAGAACTGGAACCAACTGGTGTTGTTTTATGAGTTCTTTGACTCTGAAACAGGAAGAGGTTGTGGGGCTAGGTGGGTAACCAGGCCTTTCTCAGTGACAAGTCAACACATTCGACTAGAAATACGTTTTGCTATGGTTGCATTGGCTCCACAGTTCTTTTAAAGAGGGTCTGTTAACGTGATAACAATCCAATTAAGTGTGAAATGGGCTTCCATTTGACGTTTGGTATTTTTGTGTTTATCTTGTGCGTTCACACTTGCCTGTTTCCATTGTAATAATACTGTAGGCCGCCATCTTGTCAAGGGAACAAAGCTTCGCAGAGCAGGGTGGGGTGTGCAGAATGTTGACTACCCTGTATTTCTCCAGTGATAACCAAGTCAGTGGCCATTATGGCTACACAAGAGATGACTTCACGTATTAACCCTTTAAGCCCCAATAGTGTCTTTATAGATTTTACTCTGGCTAAGGCCAGACGATTTTACTCTTAGGGTTAAGGGAATAAAACTACTCACAGAAGGGGGCTGAGTAGACTGTTGACTGTCCTAGGTTTTTTCACTTGTGATTATCAAGTCGGCCTTGATCATCTCACTTCACAGGTTGAAACAAAACCAGTACCCAACGTAAGATTACGCACTCCGTGGGAGCGTTCCTTCGATTTATCATGCTGAAAAACTAAAACTCCCCTCATTAGAAGGGGTGGGGTACGTGAGTAAAAAGAAAACTGCACCTGCGAATGCGCACGGATGGTAATTGTACCTACCCCTCCCCGGTTGAATGCTCTTCAGAACTGATTTAGCAAATCATCCCGTTGTAAAGAGGTTAATTTCTGAAGAAGTCTAAGCGTGTACAAAATATCCTGTAAAATTTTTCTTTGTTTTTGTTTCAGTCACCAAACGGGGTGGACAGCGCTTGTTACGTCACTGTTTGACGAGATAGCCGCCGACAGGAAGGAAGTGAACATTGAAACCTACGAAAAGAAGTAGGAACGTCGCCAAGAGCACGTCACGATTAGCATCGCTCTCAAGCGCCAATCACTGTTGACGTCAATCTTAGATGAACATATGTTGTATAGAAGCTTTCGCTGCAAGAAACATTAACGCATGCAAAGAAACATTGGCGAAAGCTGAGAAACTCTACGGATACCTACCCTGTAAAAAGCTTCCTTTGTATAGGATAAAAGAATTGCAATGTTCTTACTAGTGACACTTTATCAGCAAAATGTGAGGTTTTACGTTACTACTGGGTAAAGGCGTTGACGGTTAACGTCGAACCAACTGAATGTTCCCACGACGGAGGGAGGGGAAGGGGGGAAATCGGACAATTAAGTTAGAGTAAGTGATTGTCTTGCGTCGAATTGTTTGCAATAATTTATGAGGGTTCCACTGGGTTCAATTTGTGCAGTCTTACAATAAAATAAAATTACTTTTCAAATGATCTACAGCTTCGTTCACTACAACTCACGGAGTTCTGCAAATTTATTTGCTTGTTTCCTAAATCACTTCAAGTCGCTTGTTAAAAACATCTTTGCCTTGATATTAATTCAAAGCAAAACTTCTCAATAAAAAGCTGAGGACTGCAGGACAAGGGCATTTGATTCTTGCAGGCGATCTGGGGCTTCGTCACACATTCCTTCTCAACACGTGACAAAGCCCCATGAAGGCCTACGCAGAAGGTTAGGTATGTCTAAAAAACATCGGTTCTGAGTACAAGCGTCATACAATGTGAATCAAATTAACTTGTCAATCGATTTCCCTGAAAAAGAAACCTATGTGATAATACAAAACTTATTCAGATATTATTAAAAATAATTACGTACACTATTGTTGCTAGAACTCGTTGTTCAACCATAATAACAAATAAGTTACGTTACCTACAGTTAAGCTCGATATAAATAACTTATTTTGATTTCGTACATACTAAAGTGTATCTTGATTGAAAAACTTAAGATAATTTAAGTAAGACTTTAATGTTAACATATTTCTCTAAATTGCATTACTCATGTTAAAAGTCTATGACTTAATTGCGACCCTCGCGTTCGAGAAAATCAGCAATTCAGATTTTACAAAACCGAGACAGGAAGTCATAAAATCACATTTAGAGGCCATCGGAAATCAAAATTAAACACGATGGCCTCGTCGCACCAGTTATTAGGGAGTTTAAGATCTCCGAAGGCGACGTTAGACAAAAACTTCACCTCAAAATATAACTTGGCTCTATCATAAGTCTTTCGCTATTATTCAGTCTCGTTCACGTCCTACAAAATGGGCAAAGTATCCTAAAAATAAATTGGTACGAGCGGTTTCAGTGTGAAAACAAAACCTCAAATTTGGTTAGTTCACGTAGTCGTTATGCAGAGGACAGCTAATATACTTGCCAAAATCCGTGCTGCACGTGCAGCACGAATATTTATACTCTTTAAACGAATGATATTATTGTTTGGTGGTGTTGTCGTAGTCGTAGCCGTCGTCGTTTCTTAAACTCCCTATTATCATATACCGCGGCTAATTTGCTACATCCATGATACAGGAAAGCCTAGGGCGAGTATACTGGGAAAAGGACAAGCTCATATGTCCTTGATGGCGGCAATTCAAGTTCGCTCTTTCTGCAAAGGCACCAATAGATCATTTTATAGTTTTGTCCTTAGTAACCTGGCCTTTGAATAGAAGTGAGGCTAGAGGTGATCTGGCTTCGTTACAAATCTTCCTGCCTTTCATGTGCAAATCATATTATTTACACATGAAAAGAAGGAAGGTTCGTAACGAAGCCAAGTCATCTCCAGCAGCAATTCATTTCAAAGGCCAGGATACCCAGGACACAAATGTAACATTGAACGCTCGAAGAAAGCAGCGCGCGAAAGAAGACACGATCGGTGAATAAGGGAATAAAATGACTGTCAGATCAAAACCAATTTAACTTCAAATCTAACGATCAAATTACGATACTGGAAATGGAGCGTCATTTCAGGATAAATCGCTATTTCAATGTCAAATGGATCTTCTTTCAACGAACTAATGAATATTTTTTCAGGATGAAATACTGCTCAATCAGAGCTGTTCTTAAGTGCATATATTCTTATCAAGTACGTTTTCTTGTGATTTACTGTCACTCACAAGAATGATCAATATACACATGACTTCTCGTTACGAGAGCAATACGCTAACGGATAATAACAACTGAGAAAATGATAGCTCAAGTATATTACACTGATCTGCTACCAGTCGCCAAAATAACACATAGAAAAGTGTATGCCATCGCCTAAAGAGAATCACCACTCTAACTCTAATACTTGGCGTAAGCCGATGGCCATTGAGTTATCGAACATGGTGCTACCTCCATTGTTCAGGTTTACACTTTGGTCGAGGTTACATTGAATACGCGGACGGAACTATTTCTGACATGAAGTGCCGCTGACAATTTAACAGTGGTCAGCAGATTACGTCAGCCAGACGTGTGACTAAAGAGCTACGAGGCTAAGCTTGGCGATGTGGCACGTGATCCATTAAATAAGTCTATCTTGGTTCTTTGAAAGGTCAGGTGTCATTTTATTCGGCTCAAGTCTGTGTCTTAGCTCTGGATCCGCGGGGAGCAGGAGAGAACTGAACTTAACAAACCAGAGGAAGATACTAACTTGACTCATAACATCCAGAGTTCCTTGCGCGAGGTCCTGGGGATCAGTACCACTGGAGGCTGACGGGCGCAGGATATTGGGTCCGAATACAGTTGCTAAGTTATTTTGTCCCATTTTGTTCCGTTCTGAATGTTCGCTTAACCTGGTAAGAAATGTAAAGTACGGGGATTATAATCGCCCTTCAGCTTAAGGCTGGTTTACTCTTAAGCATGGGAACAATGGCGTTTTCTCGAGTGATAAGCATATCGCGCCACAAGCCAGCATTGAAACAAAATCTTGGCGCAAGACTTGGGTAAAAAGATGCACGCTAACCAGTTGTAACAGCTTTCAGTTTTCTTTCCTTGTATTTGTGCCTATGTTTGCACCTTAGAGATTTGAACGTGAGATACTTATTCAATCGGTCGGCTGAACTGCGAAAGATACATGTAATGATGGTGTGTGTATGTGTGTGTGTGTGTGTGTGTGTGTGTGTGTGTGTGTGCGCGCGCGTGTGTGTATGTACACATTACCTTCTCAGATGGTCTATTAAATAGATGCCCGTCAGACGGTTCGGTGTTGGTAACGATTCAAAGAGTTCCATCATTTTTGACTTCTTCTCATCAGGATCTTTGATTCCTACAATAAACCGCAATTTACTTTGAACCGTTACTTGGTACTTAATTAACAATTAGATTGTGAGCTCCAGATTTCTATGGGGTGATAGTTGATGAGGCCGAATCAACTATCACCTCACAGAAAACGAGAGCGAATAATCTAACTGTTTTAGTAAAAATCATAATAAAGAAATCATGTGTCGGTGAAAAAAAAAACACCAAAATACTAAATCTTCCTGCGAAACTTCGCTAACGATCTTCAACCAAGTGCTGCACTCTAATGGCTGATAGTATGCAGTAGCTTAGCCAATCAGATTGCGGCATTTGTATTAGTCTACAAGTGGATTTTTACTTAAGACAATTATTAGGCACAAGTCAGTGAACATAAATGCAGTTTATCCACTTACTGTTTGCTTCTACAAAATCAGGGTACAGTTCATCAGTGAAGAGTGGTTCAGGCAGATCTCGTAGGTACGTCTTGAGCAGTCCTGCCACAGCGTGAATATCAGCCTCCGCTATTTGAACAAGGGCGCTTTGACTATCTACAGAGCAAGAAAATGTCATTAACGGTTTCTCCGTGTGAGGTACACAAATTCTCCCCCCCCCCCTTGCGACCCCACCCAAACATTGTCCCAGGGTATACAAAACAAAGAAGGAGAGCAATAAACAGATACCCCCTTCACTAGCAAGATTTAGCTCGAAATTCTTCTGAGCAAGAGGAATATACCATCTTCGTTATTTCATAACATTTTCATTTTGAAATTTAAATCCTAGCAGTATGCAGGATATTTGTCCCATGAACGTAGTTTAATGGCCTTGCTCCCACGAGTCTCCAACAGCTGAGTGGTAGAGCGTCCGAACTAGTAATCAGAAGGTCACAGGTTTGACTCCTGTTGGGAGGACTCGGATTTTCTTTTTCCGAGTTTGCCTGTAACAGCGTTGAGAAATACATCTCTCACAAGATCAATACTCTACGAATTCTTGCACCTTAATGAAGAGACTCTGGTGTTTGATCAGGTAACTTGCAATTTGCTCAGTTCCCTAACATCTGTTGACTAAATGTGGTATTTTTGTTAAAAGGAGAAGTTGAATACTAATTAGTTCTGGAAAGGAGAGAGTTTTGGGATACAAACAACGTTACTGTAGAAGTTGAATATTGATCAGTTCTCGAAAGGAGAGAGTTAAGGGATACAAACAACGTTCCTGTAGAAGTTGAATATTGATCATTTCTAGAAAGGAGAGAGTTTAGGGATACAAACAACGTTACTGTTGTAATGTTTCTGATGAGATCTATAGAAGGTTAAGGTGAAGCGCTTATCGCGCGCTTGATCAATACTTACTGTTATCAAAAGCTTCTCTGAGTTTTCGCACGTCGGTCGAGGCGGCTGACAGCCGATATATTCCTACCTCTTCCATACCTGCATGGAATAAGAAAAAATGTTTCCCCGAATTTACCACGTGTTTTAAGCTTGGTGTACGAATAACGCAACAGCACCACATCCTGCCGAAACTGGCTAGCCTCCAGCTACAATGGGGGACAAAACTCTTGGGACGATTAACACGCTATGAATTAATTTCTCTTCCTTTCCCCCTCCCCCATTGGAGGGGGGAGGGGAGGGACATTCTTGGTATCCACGTGGTTAGAGAAGTGCATATTACGCTACATCTGATTATTTGATAAGTTAAGGATGTGGAAACAAGGTTTTCCATAACTGTCCCAAGGATTTTTGTCCTCCATTGTAGTTCGCATTCTTACTAAGTTGAACTCTCAAGTTGTTCTGTACAGTTCGTTTTTCAGCATATAGTGCCCCAAAACAGCACAGCAATACTACTTTGAGGGACCAAACGGTGAAGATTCCTTCTGTTTTCTGTTAACCTTCCTATGGAATTTGTCACGTCAGGGGTGAATGTGGGAGATCAGTATGTATGTTTAACATAGTAAATAGTACGACTTGACTCTAGGGGACATGAAACCCCGCAAACCTTTATTCCGTAACCTGTTTCTATGAAATAGGGAAGCCACATGATGAATAAGAATGGAACAAAATAAAATAGGAATTTTTTTTTTCTAGGAGCGTTTTGTTAGCCAGCCATTTCGACAGGAAAGTCAAGATAACAAACAAAAATGATATGATCCATACCTCTCTTTTCAATTTCCTGGACACAACCAATCACAATTAGAGGGATATCACTTTCTTCTCGCCTAGAAAATATGGGTAGGTATGAGTCAGTCTGGTGATCAGTGACAATTGATCAAGATCACCACCTGAAAGATTTATATGTACAATGTAATAACAAATTTACTCCTTCCAATGAATGTGAACGAGATTTATATCTACAAGGTGTTGTCTGTTTATTTTATTTGTACTGAGACAATAACTAATTATCATTACGAAAGTCTCTATATATCAGAGCTCTGGGAAGGTTTTTAAAAATGCTCCGTAACAAATATCAATTAATGCTATCGTTTGCATCTTTTAAATCAAATTAAATCTATGTATATGTTGTAGTTCAATTTTTTCCTTGGTTCAAATTTTATTTTCCTTTGTTTCAAACTCATTATCATACATTACCATACCAGAAAACAAAAGAAAATAAAACTTGAACCAAGGAAAAATTGAACTACAACATATAAGAAACTACAGATGCCGACTACGGATGGTATAGTTCGTATCTATCAAGCAGGAAGACTTCCAACAAGGTAGACATTTGTATAGGTACACGAAAATCTTAATTTCAAAGACCCCAGCTTGGTAAGTATTTCTTAAGCCACGAATCACCGAGACTGAAGATTAAGCATGATAAACCAATGAAGCGACCTCACTCAAGAGATCTGTGAGATCGTATCTCAACAAATAAGGGTCACTGTTATTATCAGTATTAATAGCTATAGATCAATGGTTTTTATATCTGATTATTATATACTGATGTAAATTTATTACCAGTTTCTACTTTTTATTATTACATAATTATTGTAACTTAGGCATGAAAAGCCATTTTTGGATTGTCTAATAAAATTATTGTATTGTATTGTACTCACTCAAACCTCTCAGAAACAGCTGCCAAGCGAACATATTTTTTTCGGATCAATGTCAGTCACTGGCCAACTATACACCTCCCCTAACCCAACATTAACGTTAACTTTTTGACTTGTTATAACTTGTTGTGTTAGGGGAGGGGTAGGTGCATAACTGCAAATAATGCAAATGATACTGACATTGATGCATTTTTTCTTCGACCAGAACTCACTGCCACAAGGACTTCCCAGAATCCCCCAGCATTATTCACCTCGTAGGAGGTGGATAGCGTTGAATATTTCGAGATAGCGAGCCAATCAGATTTCCGAAATGCCAAGGTTGCCGAGTTGGTATAAATTAATACGCATTACTACAAACTTTACCATTTTAAACAAGTCACGTTTCCACGTTTTAAATGAGCAAACAAACTTTACCTGGACACTGTACTTATGTCAACTCCAAACACACCCTTCTCACTTAGAGATTTCTTCCGTTGAATTCCTTGCGGCGTCTTGGAATACTGCAGCGACAACGTTATGGCGCCCTAACAAGGAAACGAAATAAAGGGATTTCCTAATACACACCTTATGACTGGCTGCCACAAGTGCACGAGCACAATTCACGTAATACATGACGCATGTAGCGGTATGCAACGGTGTTGTTATGCCATTCAAAACGAGATCCTGTTTAATATTTCAAAAAATCTCAGTGCGAAATACACAATACGAGAACCATAAACTATATCAGAATTGAGTTTTCAGTAAACCCTCGAGTCACCTGCACAACCGTTGTCTAGCTCGTCAGGAGAAACGCTACGTGACGAGCCCGCGAATGGCTGCGAAGGAGACTATGAAAACTCAGGAAACAAGATTTCCTTGATTTTCCGAAAAAAAATATATATATTTTGTACCCCTGACCGGAAAGAAGTTCAGTGACAGGGTGCTTATGGCAGAAAACGAGTCTTAAGATTACCAGACACATAGGAGTCGTTTTCGACACAAGAACATTCGCGCCAAACTCGTAACAGAATGACGACGGTTTCACTGTTTTCAAACCAAAATGACCTTGGATCACAGACGAACAATTTGACAACGTGAAACATCTGATCACGAATTCATGTCATATGTGGTGAATTGATTTTAGCGTAGTCTTACCTGCCTATCCAAGGTAATTGTCATCGTTTTCTTCTTCAGATTGAACAGGCCTTCTTTAAGCAACTGAAAGCAGCGAATTATAATGATATTAAAATATCATTTAATGTCTTTTAAAATACCATTTACTGATATCATTTAATGTTTTTTTAGAACGCGATTAAAAAACGTAATTATGCGTATTTTAAATTTTTAAATAATATGGTAATATTTTATCACTTTCAATGTTATTTTGGATTTCCATTGTTCATATTAGATTTTATTGTAATTTGTATGTGAAAACCCATTTTAATTGGATGTACCAATAGAGTTATTATTATTATATTATTACAACCATCTAAAAGCCAATTTCCCACTTTCCTTGGATATTTTTCAACAATTACTTCAAAATGCATTTGAAAAATGCTTCACTTAGGTCACCCCAGGACCCCTGACAGCGTTTAAAGAAGAAAAAAAATCAATTTTGTACTATGAAAAACATTGTACATGCAATAAGCACCGCACAGAATTCTGTTTATCCGCTTTAAATGCGGCTTGATACACAGGTGTACCCACAGAAACAAAATATTTACTTCGATTTCGATTGATTTTAAGGGTCTAGGTTTTGCAGAATTAGAATCCAACATAACAACGTGAGGAGGAAAATGGACATCAAGAATAAAGAATACAAATAGAACTCAAACATTTACAGCACATGCTCAGTACAATTACTCGCTGACATAACTGGGGAAAGATGTCATGTATATACCCACCACGAGTCCCCAACTACGCAACACACGTTGAATAATTCAATGCACCATTCAATTACGTCAACGTACCATTCAATTACGTACAGGGGACTCGTGGTGGGTATATACATGAGATCTCTGCCTGTAAAGGGAAACAATTACATACAATGGGACTCGTGGTGGGTATACGCATGAGATCTCTGCCTGCAAAGGGAAACAATTACATACAATGGGACTCGTGGTGGGTATATGCATGAGATCTCTGCCCCTAACTGACATGTTCTCACAAGCTCACCTCAATCTTGCCTTGTGCACAGTGTTCGTCACGATTGAGTCTGCTCTTGCAGTACAGATGGATCTTCATTTCGCTGGTTCCTTCCACCTCAATGTCAAAATCCTGGAGAAGAACGGTAAAAATCAGTAGGTTTGTAAGTTAACGTCTCCGCTTACATCATTAGAGGGCTTTACTACGAGCAGAGTCCACAAAAAGACACAAGCAAGAAATTCTGCTTTCGCGCGACCACTCTCATCATAGGTCACCTGAAGGGAGGTATTTTCATCAAATGGGTATTTTTTGAGATGTTCTGTCACCCAACGACAACTCAGTACGCTGCATAAAATGGCACGTCAGAAGGAAACAATGTTCTTTTAAAGAAATTTCAGAAAGAAAATTGAGATTTCGACGAGAAAAAGGAAAAAGAGTAAAAAGAGAGCACGTACACAGTTTGTCCAAAACTCTTATTTGTGTATATCCTATCTGACAAGGAGAGTGGGGAGGGAGGGTAACCAGTCATCAGTCATGTTAGACTCACCTGATCCCAAACAGGTTCAATGGCGGATTTACAGGTTCTGGTCTTGGCCTTCCTGACAAACTGACCATAGTGATCAATCTCAACTACACAGTAGAGATCTGAAGAACAAGATATTAACATTTAATATAAAACCACCCCTGATTGGTAAAATTGTGCAAGTGGCCAACATGGAACTCTGGGAACAAGGTAATGTAAAGTTTGTTTAACACCTCAGCTTCAAGATTCGAAGATACAAAGCCATGAGAATTGGAACCACATTGCATTGTACAAAAACCAGTACTACAATAAAGTCCTGTTCAGTAGCTTTCTAGGAATGGTCGCACTAGATGGGTTGGTACACAGATGAAAAAGTTAGAACCACAACAATACCACAGTACAGTACTGTTCAGTAGCTTTACAAAGAATGGTCACACTGCATGGTTTGATCCACAGATGAAAAAGTTAGAACCACAATGTATAGTGAAACAAACAATACCACAGTACAGTACTGTTCAGTAGCCTTCCAAAGAATTAATGAATTAATGAATTGAATTTATGCAGCACACTTTTTCACATGAATATGTTCAAAGGCGCTTTACACTTTTATTGGGTGAGATCGGACATCAGCATGTAAAGGCGCCTCTGGCTGCCGCTATCAGTCCATATATGATCTCACCCACCCACCCAACCCATGCATGAATTGTCAGATGAAACCAGACGTAGAGATAGACCACCACACCGGGAACTACGTCCCCTACTCTTTTCGAACAGTGTGTGGGTTCTTTAACGTCCCACAGACTATTAGGAACAAGTGTTGTGAGATGGGTCCTACGGTTTATCGTCCTTATCCGAGAAGACTAGAAAATCTAACCATTTACAGATGTCATTGCAAAGGCAGCACTTTCTCCTCAGTTATTTTTAAGACCCTGAGTGTTGGTCGGGCCAGAGTTTGAACCCGCAACCTCCCGCACAGTAGTCCTGTGCTCTACCAACTGAGCTAACCGGTCGGCGGTTATGGTCATACTGCATGGTTTGATTAAAAAGGATGAAAACGGTAGAACCACATTGTATAATAAACCAAACCTGAGTATCCAAGTGTTGCAGTATTTTAGTACAATTTAAGGAAGTGGTGGAAACAAGGTGTATTTCAAGCAGAGAAAAAAAAAAAATCACAGTTACCACTTTTATGAAATCCTCGCGCAGAGTGAATCTGCAGATAGATCAGTCCATTGAAAAGTCCCTTATCTACAGAGAAATAAACGACGTTAGCACGCCAACACACTGTGGCGCGTCAGTACTTGATCAACATAAAATTTCACAATGAGTTACAAGTACAAAATAATACAGGCTGACTATGAGAAATAAGGAAATGATCACCTCACCGAAACCGATCCTGGTTATGACGTGCGAGGGAGTATACGTAACACATTTCGTTTAAATTTCAAACCCTGCTTTCCATGCAGCTTTGAAAAGCAAGATTCGCCGATTACAATTTTTCAAACACTAAGGATGGGTCAGGTTTGGATAATACAAACCACATGGTCTCGCCAAATAGCGGCAGTTTTTTCCACAGTTCTTTGACAAATTCCCTTTCGCGTAGTTCGTCCGCATTTTAATAGCTTCGTAATGTTACTCACTAATATTAGCCCCAACACACGTCTAAAATGCTGTCAGGTTACATACACAACAAGCAATTTATGGACATTTATCAGACGGAGCATTCTGATGCACTATGTAGGCTTAAAGGATTACCAATAAAATGACATTAGAGAGGGAGAAAACTACGGTTCTGGAACACAGGAATTTTGACAAGGATTTTTAGCTTATAAGCTAAATTTATTTACCAAAACTTAATCAGAGATTTAATCAGGGATTTAATCAGCAAAATATTTTGCTGATTAATTTTTGTGAGCTCGATAATGCTAGCACACATCAGTAGAATATTTTCAGGACGCAGGATTTATTGGGCAATATTTCTCGGACAGGGGTAAAAATGATTTAAAGATTTGATATTATTTACAAAGCAACTATGGATCAGTTAAGAGATTTATATACTTATGAACTAAAAATAATAGCGAAAGATCTAGAAATTAAAGGAAGAGCAAAAATGAGTAAAAAAGAGCTAATTGGTGAAATTACAAATTTTAAAGATGAGAAAATTACTGATTTAATTGAAAAAGTTATCCCTATTAGCAGAATTATTTGTGATCATGAGAAAATAAAAAAATTTTGTAGTGAATGTAATGGATATAATTGTATGCATAATAAATATAAATATCGATGTAGGGAATGTGGGGGATCACAAATATGTGAACATAATAAACAAAAACAACAATGTACAGAATGCGGAGGATCACAAATATGCGAACACAATAAACAAAAACAACAATGTAAAGAATGTCGTATGAATAAGAAATTGATTTAAGGGAAAAAATATAAATATAATAAGAGAAAAAAAATGGCAAGAATAGTAAAAAAAATACGTAAATATAATATAGGTTTTACCTTGGAATATTTTAATGATAAAAAAATACCAAATATGGATTTTTTGAGATTAATAAAAGAAGATTGTTTATATAATTTATCAAAAGCTCTTTCTATTAAATATGAAGATATTGGAAAAGATGAATTGGTTGAATTTCAAATTGATTATTCACAAGATAATGGCCATAAGCATTATTATGGTTTTTCTTTTACTCCAAAATGTGATATGTCAGGAATATTTCCCTCCAATGAAATTTCTAATGATTTTTTAAATGATCGTTCAGAGGCAACAAAATTCAGAAATGCATTGATTAATCAAAAAGTTCTCATTGAAACATTTTGGGTAAGTGTTTATACAAATCCATATAAAGTTTTACGTAAAAACAAATTCTACAAAAGTCTGCATGATGAAATAGTTGCTGCAGTCTGGCAGCCAAGCAGATATTTAGATTTTCAAGAATTAAGAGATTTGAAAGAAAGATGGGGAGAGGATTAATTAGAAATAATTGTGTTATATAACTAAAATTACTGGTTACATAACAAAAATTTATCTAAATCTTAAACTAAAAGTTATTGGCAATCCCCTTAAATCAAGTTTTTTCCATTCAGTGTCTAAGATAGTTAAATCGAAGTGGTTTATGAGGCTCTCATATTTTTGAACCGGAATTGCCGGATAATCCTTTGAGGGTATGTTTGCAAGTAGGTTTGATGGTGTGAGTTTCACAAGTTCTCCATATTTGGTGTTATTCATATATGACGACTTATTATCCACTATACTACACATAAGTCTCAATGGCTCCCTAATCTGAATATTTATGGGGTATAATTTACCAGGATTTATAACTTCAGGCACTCCTAAACCAAACGCCAACCCTCTCGTAAGTTTTATTTTGAAGTTCTTATTGGAATAAAGATAGTCAACAGTGTCCGTCTCAATGATTGTTATCTTTTCCCTATCAGTATCATTAAGAAAGATCGATTGAATATCACGAAACGAATATGTACCGGGTTGAATTATTATTAAGGGCTTATTATTATCATTGAATAATATCTGTTGATCCTTGAAATTAATCAATCTTTTGGTTTGTATATTACAATCCAGGAGCTGTATCTCACGAAGATTTTTCAGAGGCGGATCTAAATAAATTCTAGTTTCTGAATCGCACATTGTAATACTGAACATTTTTGTTTTGATTACATTAAACTCATCTTTAAATTGATCATAATCAAAACATTAACGAAATAAAAACCAAGATAATAATCCCCCAGCAAATATTAAAACAATAAGATTATTTTGATGAGAAGATTTTTCAAAATTACTAAATTCATCTGTTTTGTCTGATTTATCGTTATTGCTTAATTTAGGTTTCTTTGGTTGAGGATTGGTATTTAATAAAACCTTTGATGTTCCTAAACTATTAGGTATTCCGACATTTTTTGTTTCGACATTTATTGAATTATTTACCCCAAATTTCATATCTTTTGTTGCTATTTTCAGCTTATTATTGTACCCAACCACACTTTCTGTATTTATAATTAAATTACTTGGCATCAACCAAACGCCCGGAGCAACAGCCAAATCAAGCCGTAATTTAGTTTCCTGCACAGATTGTTGGTAATTTTGAACGGATTTAGAAATATCATTTACTTTAACAGAACTTTCAAATAAGGCTTTGAATTCATTTTGTGTTTCTATTGCACCTCCGCCGGTACCAAAAATAGAATTTCTGGTATTAACTTGAGCACCCAATATGCAGTAAACAAAAGCCTCCGCGGATCGATTTAATCTTCCAAGCCCCGCTTTGGTGAGCCCATGTCCTTCCATAGGGATAAACCACGCATATTTGAAATCACTAAATAGATCATTTCTAATAAACGAGATTTTATTTCCATCTCCATCCTTATAACCCTCATCAGAAAATTTATTTTGCCCCGGCCAAGTATTTGCATCATGATCATAATTTCTTACAATATATAAATTTTCATTTCCTCCTGAGCTGTAATAAATAAATATATCTCCCAAACCATGATTTCTTCCGCCTTTCCACCTAAAGTCAGAATTATTACTAACTCCAAACTCTTTACACAATCGATTATATGCAACTTTATCATATGAATTATTTTTTATCGAAAAAGTTTGTTCGTCGGGTAATGGCACATTTAATTCATATATTATTCTTCTTATTGTAAAGTATATGTGAAATTTTATAAAACTGCTAATTACTTTGGGGTAATTTAGACTTTCAAAAAGACTTATGCCGCAACCAGATGTTGCGCACCAAACCGCAAAGTTAAGTTGCTGAGGCCAATGATTAAAATCTGGTTTATTCAACCATGTTTTGCATTCCTTTGCGGAATTAAATGTTACAACTTGTGATTTAAATATGTTTCTCATATTTGCAGTGAATTTCTTTTTGTCTGAAACATATATATCCAGCTCGGTTAGCATTTTTGTTACATCATTAGCAAATTCATCGAATCTAACTCCAGGTATTGGATATGCTTGTTTTGTAAATGTTAAACTTTTTGGAAAAGAACTTACCTTAACTTTATTTTCTAATCCCAAATCTTCCCATAATAATGTTTTCAAATTATTAGAAAGATTTTCAGTCCATGTTTTTCCAGAAGGATCATCATCGGACATAATTGTTGTCCCATTAACTTTCCATTCAATATACCCACCAAATGAATCATTTACAAATGTAAATTTTTCAAGGTTCGCGTTTGGATATCGAGTTCTGAAATCATCAAATAACATCTTATTCTTTGTGTTACAAATAATGTGATCTTTAGATCTTTTAAGAATAAGATGTAAAATCAATTAATACCTGCAAAACAATTGCAACCAACTTCTGTTCTCTCATATACCAGTTTTAATGACCTCCGGTAAGTTCTTTTAATAGTTTTTCGCGGACTTCCCTCCTTAACGCAGGCATGTCCAAGTTTTTTTCTGTATCTCTCCGAAATTTTTGTCGAACTTCTAGTTTTAGTTTTTGAAACTTTTCCAACTCTGCCAAAATTATGGAAAATTCTTGGTCGGAAATAACATTATCTTTCAGAGCTTTTGAAACCAAATCGTTAATGGTGTTTAATTTTGATTTTGCAATTGCAGCGGTTTGTTCGTGTTTACTAACTTTACCAGAAAGTCTTTTTGACGCATAACCGAATCCAATCGATAATCCACCAAAAACCCCACCAACAACACCCAAAGGCACACCGACAATAGCTCCAAAACCAGTAAGAGAAGTTCCGAGGCCGCTTGCTGATAGAATAACTGAAATCAAACCACCAGAAATACTAATTTTTGTACATATGGTTCTCGCCCTATTATATTTTTTCCTTACTTCTTCGTAATGTTTAATTTCTTTCTCCAGATTTTGTAATACTTCGCTTGATTTTTGCAGTCTGAAATTAACCGACTGAAGGGAGGAACTAGGATCTGTATTTTGCAAAACAGGATAAATTCCGTTATTATTAGTATGTGAATAAGTATTTCCGTTGTAATCTGCCATATACTTTTTACTGGAAAATGTGATATCTTTAGATCTTAGTTTCGTTTTTTCTTAATATTTTCCACAAAATATAGAACCACAGCCATTATTAATAACCAAGCATTCTTACCTAAAAACCCAATAACTTCACCGGCTGTTTTGAATAAAAAGCTAACAATAGCACCAACCATTCCTGGCAATATTTCACCAAGTTTTTTACCTATAGTTTTTAATCCATTTCCTAAACCTTTACCCAATGTTGTTAAACCTTTAGAAAGATTAGAAATTATAACTCCAATTACTAAACCAGCTGCGCTTAAAATCGCAAATACTGTAAATCCATACTTTTTGAAGATATACTTTATTCGCTCTCTCAAAGACATTGTTTCTTGTATTCTTTCTCTTTCAGCAACATCGTTTGCTATATCTTCATCGTTTTCTATAACTTCTGCATTTAAATTTTCAAGTTCTGCGGTTTCTTCTGTGGTTTTATCGGGTTTATTATCAAGGACTTTTTTTCTTTCAAACCTCTCATTTTGTTTTTCTTTTTTATTCGCAATTTCTAAATTGATTCGCTCAACTATTTCTCCTCTAGTTGGGCCCAAGGCATCTTTTAATTTTCCAGGTTTTAGTTTTTCCATTAATTTTCCCGTTTTTTTATCATATCTTCTAAACTCATCATCATTAGCTGTATAAACATATGTTGCGCCAGATGGGCCTGTAACTGCTGGCAATTCTATACCAGTAATAGTACGCTGGAAAAATGAAACAAACCGTTTTAATTTTGATTCTGGTCGTACTTTTTTTATTTCATATTCTGCTCCTTCGAATTCTTTTTGTTTATTTCCTAATAAGGATGTTTTTTCATTTGGTGAATTTTCTTGCTCTTCATCTTCAGCATCATAAGCGGGATTTGTAAAATAACTAGTAGATGTGGTTGCTTTTGGGTTTTTATAATCTTCATCATCATCATCATTATCTCTTGAAAAATCTTTTAGTGCTATATCTTCTGACATGATTTTTTACTCATCAGTGAGAAATCTTTAGACCCCTTAGAGCTGAAAAATTGATTTAAAAGAAAAAATATATAAAAGAAATAAAAAGATGAAAGACACGGTTGATATTAAGTATTTTAATGAAAAAGAACTGGGTTTTTGCGATTTTATAGAGGAAATAAAAGAAGATTTTTTAAAAAATATATCAAAAAACCGCGGTTTACTTTTTGAAGGAAAATGTATTGCTTTTGATGTTTATTATTTTAATAAAAATAAAGATGGTTATGAAACTATTTATTATTATTGTGATATAAATTTTGGGGTTAAAGAAATATGCGTTGATAAGTTTTGTAAAGGTATATTAAATTGCGCTAATGAACATTATATTGACTTGTTTGGAAATTATGTTGGTAATGAGGAAAATTATATTGAATTGCAAAGAGATAATGAAAATTGGGAATTTTATGATTATATTAGAAATTTTTCTGGTTATTATGATAAAGAATGCAATATTAATAGGTTTGATAACAATTTTATTATTGAAATAGTTAATATTAGGTTACAAATGGATACTTATAAGTTATTACATAAAGAGAAATTCTACAAAAGTCTGCATGATGAAATAGTTGCTGCAGTCTGGCAGCCAAGCAGATATTTAGATTTTGAAGAGTTAAGAGATTTGAAAGAAAGATGGGGTAAAGAAGATTAGTAAAAATTGTGTTATATAACTAAAATTACTGGTTACATAACAAAAAAAAATTTTATAATATTTTACTGACCGTGTAACCTAAACCTAACATTCCAGCCCCGACATATACCATTTCCCCAGTCTTTTGGTCATCGCTTGGTTTGTAATAATCAGAGAATTTTGGTTCAGTCATTTGCCCATACAATTCAAAAGCCTGATTTGTAGCCGAAATATTTTTTGATGCTTGATATTTTTCATCTTTTCTTTTCATTTTCCAATCAAGCATTTTTTGCCTTTTTTCCTGATATGCTGCGTAATCTCTTTGGTATTTTTCCATTGCTTTGTCGTGTCGTATTTTTTCTGTATCCTCATTGCGCCCAGATAAATATTTTGCAAGATAATTTCCACCAGTAAATGCAGTTGCATTCAATATAGCCCCACCAATCATCATCGCTATTGCTGCCATTTTATTTTGGTAAAATCTTCTGATCCTCTAAATATGTTTTAAGATACATGCTTCCGGACAATACGACTACCCATTTTGCATAATTTGTAATACTTGAAGATGGATCGCTCAAAAATGATTCTTTCATTACCTTTTTGGCTACATATCCAACTCCAGCCCCTAATCCAATAAGCACCGCCGAATCAGTTACAGTTTTAACAAGTTTGTTTTCAGTTGCCATAATTTTTTACTCTTCATTAAGAAATCTTTAGATGACTTTTGAGATTATTCCATTCCTAAAGATTTTGGAGTTAAATGCAATGGAATTTTTGAGGGTTGCGGTAATTGAGGAACTTGGGATAAATCTGGTATCCTATTTTTATATTCAGTGTATCCATCTCTAGCTTTTTCCCGATATCTCATAAAAAGATCAAATGCTGTAAACCCTAATCCAATAACGGATAAAACAGTAGTAAAAGATAACTCTGGAAGCCACGATTTCGCTTCATCATTTTGCTCCTCTTCCTGTTTCATTTTTTCTTCGCGTTTCATCTCCCTGGCTAATGCATCTTTTGCTTTTTTATTATATTCTGCTAATTTCTTTCCAGCCGCGACTTTTTTAGGATCTTTATCCCTCTTTTTAGTATCTTTATTTTCTGGTAAAGGATCGGCAGTAATTTGCTCAACTACTTCACTTTGTTCAGACATTATTTTACATATCATTAAGAAATCTTTAGACCTGCTTAGTGTACAGTATCATACCCATCAACACCTTGCTTAGTATCCTGATCAGTTGTTTTAGAAATTACTGGTTCTTCTCTTGAAAATTGTTGATTTTTATTGAATTTAACGTGTTTAGCTACCTGAAATAATCCACTAGCAAGTGCTACCAATCTTCCACCTTTTAATGCTAAGAGCCCTGCAAAGTTTTTCAGTTCACGATTAACCAACTCATCATTCTTCAAATCTTTACAAAGAGCATCAATATCATCTACAGGAACCATGTAAGAAATGGCATGAGAAATTAATTGAAGAGATGAATCTACCAATCCATCATTAATTTTCTTACCTAATACTGCCTGATATCTATTATAATATTTTTCAACATCTTTTTCTGTTAGTCTCTTTATATCACCTAGACTCATATTAACTCCTAAATATTCCTTTGTAGTTCCAAGAACTGCGATAATAGCTAGTGATTCTTGTTTTATTTCAATATCATCATTATATTTTTCCACATCTTTTACCTCAGTCTTTTCTTCAATGTAATCTTCTAAGCTTGTCATCTTTGTTAAATCACTTCTGGTATCTCTAAATAGCAATTAAATGGGTATCGCAAAGATAAACATAACCTAGAATATTTTTCAGTTTTCAGGAGTTTTACAAACTTTTTGCCCAATTCATAATCCAAATCGCCTCCGTAATCTTCGAAAAACATTTTCATACCTTTCTGCGAAGGATTATGGAAAGTAACAACGCAGGCCACATTTTCACGGAATGGTTTTGCTATGGATGTTAATTGCTGGGTGAGAACCCAAACTGATAAACCATGATGCCTTCCGGAGAATGCTAAATCTATAAATTTATTGGATCTTTTCTTCAGATCGGTGGATACCGCGCAATCATCTAAAATTATTAATGTATTTGTTCCGGAGAATAAAGTTTGACAATCAGTTAATAACTCATTAATCTCCTCAACGTTACTTGCATCCGGTGACAATTTATAGAAATGTTTATCCCCTAGGGCAAAATTATGATATGTTTTATTTTTAGAATAAGTCGGACAAATTAAAACAATATATTCAAAAACTTTTCGGAAAGGGCCTCGGAGCTGTTCAATTAAGTACTTTGTTTTTCCACAATTTGTGGGTCCTGTTATAATACAATGGAATGGTATTTTATCTCGTAAATCTTCCATGATTTTTTGTATCATAACATTATGTTTTTAGATTCTCAGATTCTTCCCTTTGGTCAGTACTTAATTGATCTCAAACTTGAATTCATAATCTCCAGCATTGCATCGGCTACGACAAACATATGACAAGTTACGGTTCCAGATCCGCTTTGTTTCCTTTTAATTTCTATTTTTACGCCATCATGCGTATTATTTAGAGCAAGTCCGCCGCCATGAATGCGATTATCTGGATGCGTTCTGGTATCAACCCAAAGAGCAAACTTATCCGCGTAAAATTCTTTTTCTTTCAATGAAATTTGTTCCCTATGAAAGCGCTTTTTCACGGATTCCCAAAGATCAGACGGAATCATTCCCCTAGAGTATATTCGATTTGGTACGCCATCAACATCAATTTCAACGGAAGATATACCAGGATTATAAAAATTTTCAGAATCCCTTGCTCCTGCAGCTTGAGGCAATAAAAACAAAAACAATATTCCTGTCATTGATCTTCTCGGTAAATTAATATGCTGATTAATAACACCGTCACCACCAATTGAAAAAGTAAAAGTTTTGTGCAAGGTAATATTTTCATAAAAGAATCCTTTACCAACTTGATAAGCTGCATGAGCCTCGCGCGCCAAGTATTCGCTTGAAATTGAAGAATATTCTAACTCCAAGTTTTTGATTGAATATGATGGTGCTTTAGTTGTGTCAGAAAAAATAATAATATTATTGATTGGTGCAAGGGTAAGCTCAAATATTAGATGATTTTCCAACGCTTTCGGATAAAAAACACCATGATCGTTTAAAATAGGGTGATTTATTGGTATTCTATACTTTGAACCATGAACATTAGCTAGAGCAACTTCTTTTACATCTTGTGTTTTTGCATCGCCAGATTTTGTTCTGAGTTTTCTAATATTTAGAGAAGAAATACCTTGTTTTAATCTATCTTCGCGCTCTTCTTCTGTTAAAAATAAATCATGATACGTTTGAAATAGATCATATCTTTGTGTATCTTGCAATGTTTCTCCTCCAAAAAGAACTTTTAGTCTGGTTACAAGATTACGGCCCACATTATTAACGACTGTATTATTCGCATGACCCTCAACATCTAAATCAAATAGAAGAGATACGCTTCCGGGCACGATCACCAAATTCTCGGCGAGTTTGGGAATATTTATGTATAATGTTTCTCCGGGGCTTGCTGTGGATGGATTTAGAGTAATTCTATTCAAGGTTGATTCTGCCTTCAAACCAAAGGGTTCTTTTGGAATTCTGTTTGGATTAATTTTTTCAGACGTCATTGTAATTTATAAGATACTTTGGTTAACCTTTAAATCGGTGTTGCTCTATTTTCTAACTCGCCAATATGCTTTAATAAACCCTCTCTCGCCTCGGGAATTAAAATCATAATATTAAAAATTTCGTCGCCATCTTCCATATATAGAATTTTTTTCCTAATAATTTTTTTCATGAGATTAATTTGGTTTTCGCTAAATTTTGTTTCCTCCGGCATTTTAATTTATAAGATAATTGTTTATTTTTAAATGATGTCAAAAATATATTATTCGGCTGAAGGGTATTGGAAAGGATATTCTGCAATTCCTAAATTAGCTGAGAAGGCTAAAGTAAGTGAAAATGAGGCAAAACGGTGGTTAGAGAAACAAGCAATATGGCAAATCTATCTATCTTCGCCTAAATATATACCTAGGCCGCACTGGACTGTAGATAAACCCAATCAGATTCACCAAGCGGATTTATTATTTTTACCGCACGATAGAGTTGGAAGAAAAACATATAAATACGCGTTAGTTGTGGTTGATATCGCCTCGAGATATAAAGATGCAGAGCCATTAACCTCAAAAGAAAGTCGAGAGATATCAGAAGCTTTTAAGAAAATATATTCTAGAAGATTAAAATACCCAAAAACTTTAATGGTTGATCCTGGGAAAGAATTTATGGGTGAAGTTAGTAAACTCATGAATTACCATAATGTGAGGGTACAAAGAAGTGAAGCTGGTAATCATAGAGCGCAAGCATTTGTGGAAAACGCAAATAGAATATTAGGAGAAAGATTATTTAGCCATCAATATGCGCAAGAAATGATCAGTGATGATCGATCTAGAGTATGGGTGAAAAGATTACCAGCTATTCTAAAAACTTTGAATAATACGAAAAAGAGAATAACCGGTAAAGAGCCCGATGAGGCTATAAAAATGAAAGAGGTTGATATTGAACCTAAAAATTATAAACGTGTGGTGGGGGTTGATGAGGTTAGGCTGCCTCCGAGTGTAAAAGTTAGATATCTATTATCTCCGGGCGAACTCGAAGGCGGTGAAAAAAGACGAGCTACTGATCCTATTTGGAGTATCAAAGTTTATGATATCTCCAGAAGTGTTATTTCGCCCAATCAACCGGTTTTATATTATTTAATTGATGGGCCGCGGCGAGGATTTGTAAGGGAAGAATTACAAGTTATTCCTTATGATACTGAGTTGCCGCCCAATTCTGTTTTGGTAAGATAATGACCATATGGAAGAGTATGTATTCCATCTTTTTTAATGATTCTCTTATCGTCATAGGCGGATAGCGCTTTTTTATTAACTGTTTTTGTGTAAATATCGTGTAGTTTTGAGCCGATTAAATTTTGCAATCTCATTTGCGGTTCTTTAGTATTCAAACAATTTTTAAAATCATTAAAACTTATTGTTTTCTTAACAACTAATTTCTTTGTTCCTTTATTCTTCTTTATCTCTTTGCCGTTGTCCATTAATAAAGCATATTGTTTAGCACCTAATCCTACAAATTCTGTAGGTATACTTCCCCCAAACTCATCTTTGAACTTGCCAATTACTTTTTTGTTTGCATCATCCCAAATACCAGATTTGTGGTTTTTTGGATAGTTGCTAGTGTCAAACTTTTCCCTAACATCTAGTCTTATATCTTCATAGAAATCCTCTGTTTCTATATTATATACAAGGCTATCAGTATCGGTCATAAGTAATTCAGCTTTTTCTCCATATTTCTCTTTAATATAATTATAATGAAAGTCATACATTATTTGTTTACTTAGATCTAAAATGGAAAACCCCACATAAACCGGTTTATTAAATCTTATTTCTGTTTTCTTCATATTTATGGCAGCTAGATCCTCAGAAAAGATAGTAAAATGATTAAAGTTCGGTTTTCTTATTAATTTTTTAGCCGATTCTATATTATTAACTAATCTAACATCTATCCTTTTTCTCATATTTTCCATTGTTTTACCAAATACAGAGTTATTCATAAGTTTGAAGAAATCTTTTTCAAAGTCGTTTTTCGCATGTTTTCTCAATTCAGTATTCCGATCTATGTAAGTTTGTAACCACTTAGACTCTTGAAATTTAATTCCCTTATGAATCTTTGTTATTTTTAATCCTTGTTTTTCATAAAATTTTAGAGTTTCATGATGAACTACATATCTTTTCTTATCAAATAGGTTTGGTATTAATTTCTTAACTTTATTAACAGTAAGTTTTTCTGGAGCTAAAGGTAGATCTTTATGACTATCATGAAGATTTTTTGGGTATTCCAAATCAACCTCAACTATACAAGGCATATCTCTCCAATTTTCAAGCTCTTCATTTGGAATCCATTTAAATCCTCGTTTTGGTAATTTCTTGCTCATTGCAGCTCCATATAAGTTATTTGCGTCAAGATAAATAATATAACTTATAAGTTTATTTACTTCAAAATCTGTCATATAATGGTTATTAGCTTTAGCATATCTTTTTGATACTTGAGATGTTCCGCCCCTAATCCCTTTCTCAATAAAAAGTAGCATATTAACATCTGTAAATAATTCCAAACTAACTTTAGTTAATTTTAACATTGCGTCCCAAGATAATCCCGGTGATGTAAAATAGTGGGCAGGATCTAAACCATAATTCTTCATACATACATCTCTAAAGTTCTCAAATACGTCGGCAAGCTGTAATACGTCTGTTTTTAGATATAAATCATGATAATCTCTCATTGTTTTCATGTCAAATGTTTCCCACACCTTTTTAGCGTGTTCATAATCTTCATCCGAAATATCTTGATTATTAAGAATTGATTTAAATGCTTCCTTTGGTGGAATTTCTGTTTCATTAAGTTTAACAATTCTATCAAAATAATCATAAGGGAACACGCCCTTTCTCAACAATAGTTTTAACTTTTCTCCTGTGAAATGTTTTTTAGTTACCGCCATATTTTTATCTATTGGAGAAAAACACATACTTCCTAATAACTTGCAATTCTTACATTGTTCGCAATTACCAACGCCATTAAAAGTAATAATCTTTCCATCTTTTATGTATCTTTTCAAACATTTTCCTGGTTTGCACGACTCACATTTTCCACATTTTGTAAGATTGTCAACCAATCCACTAAGAGAGAATTGCATAAATTTATAAGAATCAATGAATCTTATTGTTCTAGTAATGGGCTTTTCGTTGTCATCTTCGTCCTCATCGCAATCGCAATCGCAATCGTGATCACAATCATAATTAATTAAAATTTTCTTTGAGAAACTAATATACTTTTCATCGGTGTTGGCTAAACAGCCCATTTCGCCCTTTGTTTTGCCAAGATTCTTAATAAATAGATGAGAATCGTACCCCGACAGATTATGAATTACTACTGGAATGAATTTGGGAATCACATATTTTAAGTTACAAATATTATGCGCTGCTCCTCTATATTTTCCAGTAAGATGACAATGATCTATTACTTTTTTAAAATCTTCTTCTTCTTCACTTTCAGAAAATTTGCGCTCGCATATATGGCAGTGAGTTGCATTTTCATAATCTTTTTTATCCATTTTTGACATATTCTTTTTATCATAAACTTTAAAAGTTTCCTTTTTTTCTTCTATTAGCTCAAAAATTTTCCTAACATCTCTTTCTAAATATTCTGTAAATATCTGCGCGACATCCTCGTCATCGGATTTTGCGGTATAATTCACGCAGATTTTAAAATCATTTGGTAATATACTTTCATCGAAACATTTAATATAGTAGCAGAACCCCGATGCTTTATGCATTTGGTAATTTTTTGTAAAGCTTTTAATTTCGTTTGGCGAACAAGTATGTATTGGTATTAGGCGGCCTTCAAAATCTACATAAATAACAAAAGGCGATCGCATTTTATTTTTAAAATTTTTAAAGTAAATAAATTTTGGGCTGCCATCTTCATTCCTAGGCATTTTGATTTTAACTTCACCGTGTGAATCGCAGTATTCTTTGTGTTCTTGCAAAATCCTTTTATCATAAAATGAGTTAAAACATCTAAAACAGAAATGTTTTTTGTTCTTATTTTTGTCAACTTCAGATGATAAAAGTCTGCTAACATTATTTACTAAAATATAGTGTGTTTTTTCACCATCATTTATTAAAAGTAATGTTATAAATTTGCAATCACATAACTTGCATTCATAATTATTGCAATCACATTTCTTACATCCGCATTCTTCGCATTCGTGTTTTGTGCAGTCTTTTTTCTCACATTTCTGTTTTTTCTTACACTCTTTTTTCATACAGCCACAATTCTTACATTTTTCTTCTTTCTTGCAATAACATTTATCGCTTAATCTCGCAGTATATATTTTATCAGCTTCTTCGTCATATTTCAATACATTAACTGGATATGGGTTTTGTTTTTCAAACTTGCTAAAATCTTTTAATTTCATTGCTCCTTCTATACCAGAAAAGTTTAATTTTTTACAATTTTCCAACAATTCATTATTTACCCTCTCTCTATGATGTTTTCTTGGAAACACCGCCTCTGTTAATGAAAGTTGACCACAATCTTCGCACTTATTTTGTATATTAATAGTAGCTTTTTTTGCTGCTAATCTTTCTGGCGTTGGTATATATGAACTCCCAGAAGTAACTGTATAAGGCGCTATCCCAATATCAAATCGTGCTACTGAATCAAATTGAAAAACACCAGAATCTGTATTTTCTTGAAATCTTTCAACCTCATCAAGTATATTTTTAATTATATCATCATATTCTTTTGATAAATCTCTTGCTTCTGTAATTATTTTTGGTTTAGCGTGAAAGTATTTTTCAACCTCTTCTGTAATTTGGTTATTTTGCAAAGGAGATTTTACAAACTTAGATGATAGTATAACCTTAACCTTTTTTGGTTTCTTATCCTTATTAATAATATCTATAACCTTTGGTTTTATTTTTTTCATGAATTCTTCAATAGTATATCCTTTTTTCCCATCTATAGTATGTTGCTCCAAATAGCCATTTTTGAATTTTCTCACATTTTCTTTGATAATTAATTCTTCTTCTTTCAGCCTTTTTGTTTTTGGCCTTGCTCCCTCCTTTTCGTAATCTCTTTTTGATTTTATTTGGTTTGGCTGATTTTTAGGTTGGTTTATTTCATTCGCTTTTTTATATCTATCTATAAAATTTTTAGCTAGTTCCTCTGTTTTATTTTTTACTTTTTCTGGAATATATGGTTTTACAAAATCCCAAAACATGTTTAATACATTTCCTAAAAAGGGGGTTTGTTTGGTATTTTTAACCGATTCATTTTTTATTACTTGTTTTTTAGGTTTTGTTGGAATAGGAGGCGGTGGCCGTGTTGGTTTGGGTGGAGAAGGTCTTTTTGGTTTTATTTTTGGTTTATTTAATGGGGGTGTGCCTGGCGGTGTTTCTGGTATATATCTATCTGGTGAACCTGGTGGTGTGCCTGGAATTTGAATTGGTTGCTGAATATTTAGAGGTGGCAAATTTGGCTTGTTTCTTGGTCTTATTTGTGGTATTGGAAGAGGTGGTTGTGGCTGGTTTGCTCTTCTCCTCGGCATATTATCTATCTCTCTAAAAATTTCTCTTCTATTATCTGCGATTTGTTGAGCATTATTAATTACTTCGGGGATATTATTCAATGCTTGTATTTTATCTTCTTTATTAGTCATTCTTGATCTGCCTTGAATTCTATACCACGAAAGTAAAGAGCTTAATTGTTTTGTATTCAATTTATCCAATTGATCCATAATTACTTTTGTAAATAATATCAAATCTTTAAGCCATTTTCAAATTTTTCCCTGTCCGAGAAATATTACCCAATAAATCCTATATAAATCTCTGATTAAATTCCTTAGTCCTGAAAATATTCTACTGATGTGTGCTAGCATTATCGAGCTCACAAAAATTAATCAGCAAAATATTTTGCTGATTAAATCCCTGATTAAATCTCTGATTAAGTTTTGGTAAATAAATTTAGCTTATAAGCTAAAAATCCTTGTCAAAATTCCTGTGTTCCAGAACCGTAGTTTTCTCCCTCTCTACATTCTTTATATACCTTCTTTCATAGATACTTTCCCCAGCGATTTACACGTTCTCAGCTAAAAAGCAAAGCGGAAATTGTTAGCAGGAACGAGCAATTATCTCCCTACGTCTTCAATTAGATGAGGTGCGAAAATCCTTTGCAAAAGTGTCAATTTGTAAATCGAGGGTTTTCGTTCGGTGAATTTTCACCTCGAACTGTGTACACTTGCAAAATTAGAAAACACATTCCAAGCTTTCATTACATGAAACACAGAAAAACACGGAAACACTGAAAAACAAACGGCCTGAAAAAAAAAAAAGAGCACTCGTGGCCTTCTGAACGAGTCATCCACAGGCATAACGGCTAAAACTAAATCTTTATGGCTCGCGTTTGCGTTTGATGACCTCGTAAGATACGCAAAGTTTGCCGGACCGACTACGTTAGAGTTCATATGAGAAACATGAAACTGTGACGCGCCGACAAAACGAAAATTGGTCCGTCATTCCATGCCGAATGAAAAGCTTACCTAAGAAATTCTAGAAGAAGTGTAAATACACTGTACATCATCTCGCCTGGGAAAAAAAAATCATGCCTCTGCCACTGGTTTATTCTTGGCCTATAATAAAATCTTATGTTGAGAACTTGATGACGTGATCAGCACGATAACAAAACAGATTTCACATAAGGAATTTATTAGCGTCCGATTTAGTGTGCGAAGCACAACTTGCGGCCCGTGGAAACTAATTTCTCGACGAGAACTGAACTAGGTTTTAAAGAAAACCACGTATTTAGGTTTTGGAAATGAGTGAAACTCGAAATCGCAAGGGAAAGAACCCGCGGTTTCCGATTGCGACATCTCAGTCTGTCCAAACAACACAAAGTATTATACACTTCTTGCACTGTAGAGAGATGTCCCAACGGCACCAATTAACTGTTCCGTGCCGTCAACATTTCACCTTTTTTCCTGCTGGCCTTCAGCATAGTAGTTTAGGTCACCTAAAACGAAATTCTTACCAACGAGCTGGAATCTTTCAAGAAAGATGAGTCTGAAGCTCTTCGCAACAAGCGAAGGTTAGGCGACCACGAACCTCGCCGGAGAAGAGGCGACTTCTTTTGTAAGAGTTCGACAGGCGTCGCTGATCCTCGTCGGGAAAGTCTGACATTCGGAGAGCGAGTTACTTTCAAGTTCGCCGCCATACGAGTGCGAATTGCGATAAATTACAGAACGCGAACGAGTTTCGGGTCCTTTACCCAGTACAAATCTAACAGTCTATACAAGGTGACGTTAACAAGGGCACGAGTAAACAGATGCGTTGAAATGTAATTAATCTGTCACTCGTATCGCTTCCTGTGCTTGTGGACGCCACCAGCCACAGCTGGAAACACTAATAAACAAACTTTGCGCAACCAATGACCACGCTTGTTTGCTCAAACTCGACAAGAAACGAAACAATCTCCAACCGAAATTGTAAACTCACAAGAAAACGCGTTTGTTGGAGAGAACGTTATGGGGTAAACATGCGAAAACAAACCTTCTTGCAGGCTTCCAAAAGGTGGTGAAGTTCTACCACGCTGAGTTGGCCAAACTCTGGAGGGTTGCCTTAGGGATTAACGGTAAGTCAGTAATTAGATGAGCCACTCTTCTGCCTAACAAACCTACAAATATTAATACCTTAAAATACAAAATATAACTTTAGCACTGTCACTGACTACTCTATCAAACGAAGTGAAAATTTCTCGTGACATGGTCCTGGTACAACAGAAAGCCCTTGGACCAAATTGAATATTACAACCACAATTTTGGTAAGTCTCATTATGCAAATCGTTTCATTCCGGCACCGGGTAAATATTTACGCGGAATCAAAATTGCTTCTGCCGAGTTTGCCCGATCCTGAATTGGCGTGAAACTGTTTTATTCGAAAGAACTCGGCTTTAAGTTATAATTTATTATTTTACCTTGATTCTGGTCGAGAAGTGGAAGAATGGATTCCTTCCAATCAGCTCTTTCTACATCGCTTTTACAAAGCAGCGTATAAGTCTACAAACCAAAAAAAAAGAAACTTTAACAACTCTTTTTAAGACGGAACATGTACATTTTTTTACCCGTGGCTTCAGCGTAAAATTAAAGTATTTTCCGAACTCTGCAACGTTCTTTAATTGTCACTGTTTAAACTTACAAGTTCAAGGTTAGCACCTACAATTGTATGACAGTCGCCGCAGGTGAGACAAAAGTGTGGTTATTTATTAATGAAATGAAATCAATAAAACAAAATAGTACACGAAGCCGAATACTGAAGGCAATCGATTGTAACGAAATCTGAAAACAACATTAACAAAAAAAAACAACAAAACAAAACAAAAAAGAACGAGTCATAAAAAAAAAAATTAGAAAATTCGCTGTTAATGTCATGTATGTTCCATGCAATAGTAAAGTATTGTTATTTTAAGAACAGCAAGAAACAATTTAAAACACCTGTGAAGAAAAATTTCATTTGCGCCCTATTCTCCGATCATTATGTTTGGGAGATACTGGGTTTGAGTAACTTCCTACAAAGTATGAATGAGCTGATTGCCGACATGAAGAAACTGATTGGAGAATCTTTCCTTCTGCCAAATTATTCAGGTGAATTGAAAACCCTGTCCAATTCCCTTTCATTGCAATGTGGCAAAGAGGAAGACAAAGGAACCGTCAGTCATCGCAAATAAAGAGGCCTTTGATTGGTTCAACCGTTGTTGGTTTCCATCTGTCGCCATAAAGCTGGCTTTCCAGAAAGCAACATTTTTTGAAGGCGTTAATTGAAATTGGTGCAAGCAAGATTACAACTTATGAACCGTATTCACGAAAGTTTGACCGCAAGCTGATTCATAAAAGATACCGTTAGCACGATAAAGCTTCTTCCATTAACCTGTAACTTATGAACTAAAACACTCTAATAACTTCTGTAGGGCGGAATATCATTTCTTGAATATCGCATTTTTTGGTTCAGTCGCTTCTACTCAGAAAACGCTCGTTCCAAAGATTCCATTTTACTTACACTGCCGTCACATTTGAAAAGTTCAAATTATCAGTAAACTAAATTATGCGTTGACTCCAGGAAGACGTCCATTCGCTTTTATGGTACCTGAGAGCACACAACAAAGCGCTAAGGCCATGTTTTGTGACAAAAGATCGGTTTTCAATTCACTGTTGAAAATAATTTTGCCATTGCGTTGGTTTAGAATTGCTTTGGCTTAGCAAACAAATTCCACACCAATTCTCAACGAATCATAAGTAAACGCAATCGATACTTGTCCACACGTGTTTTCCGGCGTTTAGTTCTGATGATATGTAGTAGCTTCGGGTTCAGATTGGTTCACTGGACTGAGTGCACCTGTTGTAATCATACTAGAGCCAGAGATTTCGCTAGACACTAAGATAACTAATCTTTTACAACTCCTCAGAGTGTATAAACAGCATAACAACTTCTCACTAAAAGAAAACTTCATCTAATAAGTCAAAATGTGCACAATGACGTCATCAGAATCACGTGACACACTTACCTTTCCTTGTTTGTGGTAAAGTGTCAGGGGTAGACTGGGAATAGCCAATAACAAAGCGGCTTCCTGCAGAACGTAAAGACCAATGACGTTAGCTAGCTGACTTCCACACAGAAATAAAGGATAAAACTATTCTTGATTTCTTTTGGTGCTCTACCTGTTCTGCCAACCTCTTTTTCAACTTTTCCAAAGCTTTGTTCGTAGACTGCGCACGGCGACGCTGTGAAGAGTAAACCACCGTAGTCAACTTTAAACATGAAGTCAAAACAGTGATCAATATCTCAATTCTCGCCGTGAAATCAACACATAATAATGAAAACCATTAACGCGAATAATTGTTTTAGTATAAATACACAGGAGATTATTTCAAAAAAAGAAAAGAAAAAGCATTGTACAACACGCAAAAATGTTATTTCATCAAAGGCGCGCGAACGACTGGCAGCCATTTCGTTCGACGAGGTGATTATCGGCTGATAATCCGAGATAGCGAACCAGTCAGAGAGCGCGATTTTGTATAATCACCTGAGTATTTATACTAAATAGGAATAACAACTAAGGATGTTACACTTTCTCCTCACTGGTGCTGTCAGAAACTCATAACACTTGAAACGTCTAACTGCCTTTGTATGTCTTACTCACACTTACACTTCATTTTTTTACATTTCATAGTGCACTGAGCCGCGGGTACCAATAGCTAGTCTACATCAAATAAGCTTCAAACTAAATAAATAAATTAGACAATGAGTGTGGAGAAGAGCAGGAGAAAGGCAATAAATGTAGAGCAAATTGAGGAAAGGAAAGTTTTAAAAAGCAGGAAGAGAAGGTTGCGCAGGATCTAGTTCTACTGGTTATATATTTATTACTATTTGGACAGGCCTACCCTTCTTATTACATGTGGTAATTCTCTATAGTTATTTTCGTTTCCCAAAAGGTTAAGGAATAGTTGACGAAGTTCTCTTTTGGAGGATCCCTTTGGCAAATCCACAGTTTTAGACCAAATCAACCATAGCTTGTTCACATTCAATCTACCAAGTCTCATGTTTGGAAAATCAACCGAAACCAAATGAACCAATCAAATTGGCTTTAGTAGCATGACGTCATTACCGGGAAACACCCACCTCGGCTCAAAACATGGTGGTCACGTGCATGTTGTTGTTGTCAAATGCACGTTGTTCATGACGCGCCATGGAAGTGGGACAGTGTCCGCACGCTTAAACACTGGGGCAAGCAGTCTCCAAATACGGTTCTTGGTAAGTATTGAATCTGGATGAGGGACCGTTAATTTTTTTATGAGGGAGGGGGCCCTGGTGTGATTTGGGAAGCACCATTTATAAATTGCATACCCACCCCTCCCCACCCCCCTCAGCTTGCCTATTTTTTCACATGGCCCCCACCAATCAAAAGAAAGAGAAGTCAATTTCGGATTAAAACATTGTGACAAAAGTATTGCTGAAATATTTCACCTGACCCCCCTTTTCCCTATTTTTTTTCGCATGACATCCCCCCCCCAAAACCCACCAGCCCCCTCTCCCTAATAAAAAATGAACGGTCCATAAGCTGTGAACGCAAACACGCCGTGAACACGTTTCAAGGGCATATACTTCATGGTAGGCCACCATATAGTCACCAATCAAGGGTACACAAGGGTTTACAAAGGTATATCCTAGTAAACCCTTGTATACCCCTGTAAACACTATATTTGGTGACTATGTGGTGCCAGTTTTGAACCTTTCAAATTTGCCGCAGATTCAGTCAGACGTAGTAGGGGGAAAAGGCGGGTTCTGGCGCAGCACTTCAAGACCAAAAACGCAAAAAATCCTGCACGCGTGCAGGATCCAAAATGCGATCCATATCGTCTTAAAGGAATGACACTGTACATCCAAACACTCATCATGCCCAATCAACGTCAAACCGTCAAAGAGCTCCGCGCCATTGCCAAGGATCGCAAGATAGCCAAATATTATAAGATGCGCCGGGGAGAGCTACTGGAGGCGCTGGGGATGGAAGAGGTACCTAGTGGTGGAAAATGTAACCATGGCAGGCGTGAGGTTCAGTGTAAGGATTGTATGGGATCACAAATATGCCCTCATCTAAGACAGAAAGCATATTGCAAAGAATGTGGTGGTAAGGGCATATGTACTCATGGTAGAGTAAAGTACTCTTGCAAAGATTGTGGTGGTTCCCAAGTATGTTCTCATGGTAGAACTAGGTACAGATGTAAATACTGTGGGGGAAAGGGCATATGCGTTCATCACAAACGTAAAGATCGTTGTAAAGATTGCCTCGATCTTATGAAGTCACAGTAATATAGTGTGCATTTTTGTAACGCGAACCACGTTACAAAAAATCATATCGAGTCCATCAACGGAACAAAGCCCAAGCCAATCCACCAACTACGATTGTCAATGCAAACAAATTATATTCATGTTGTGTGTTTTCAGGCTCTTTGATTTCAGGTTTAACATCCGTCATTGGTGTTTTCACCTGTACAGTTTCGGTTCTGGTAGCTGCATGTGGTAACTTAACTTTCGAAGAGCCCAAGTTATGGCTTATCCCTACAGTCTTGGTCTCGAGGTTTACATTTGAGTTGACTCCGAACTTCATGTCACCCGTGGCCTTCATTAGGTTGTTGTTGTAACCAACTATACTCTCCGTGTTTATGATCATATTACTGGGCATTAGCCAAACTCCAGGTGCGATTGCCAGATCCAATCTCAACTTCGCTTCTTGAGTTGCGAGTTGGTACCTTTGTACTGAACTTGATATGTCGTTCTCAATCACACTGCTTTCAAATAGAGCCAAGAATTCTTGCTGTGTCTCAATTGCCCCACCACCCGTACCCACAATCGAGTTTCGTGTATTGACTTGCGATCCCAGCACACAGTAAACGAAGGCCTCAGCAGATCGATTCAGTCTGCCCAGCCCAGCCTTGGTGAGCCCATAACCACTCGTTGGGATGAACCAAGCATACTTGTACTCAGCAAAGTCATCATTGCGAATGAATGAGATGAGGTTACCTTTTTCTTTCTTACCACCATCATCTGAGAATTCACCACCATCACCAGGCCATTGGTTTGCGTCTTCATCATAGTTTCGAATCAAATGTACATTTTGAAATCCTCCACCTCGTCCATGGTAACCAGCACCATAGTCAAGGAATATATCACCAAGACCATGGTTTCGCCCGCCTTTCCATCTGAAATCAGAACCATTAGCGATCCCGAATTCAGCGCATAATCTTTGGTATGCAACTTTACTGTAAGGGTTGTTAGCTATGGCAAATGGTTGTTCATCAGGCAAAGGCACATTCAATTCGTACAGTATTCGCCTTATTGTGAAATACACGTGAAACTTTACAAAGCCAGCCACCACTTTGGGGTAGTTCAAACTTTCAAATGGGCTGACACCACAGCCAGAGGTCGCACACCACACTGCAAAGTTTAGTTGTTGAGGCCAGTAGTTCATGTCGGGGGAGTTTAGCCACTTTCGACTTTGTTTACCAAACTTGAAAGTCACAACTTGGGAGGTAAATATGTTACGCATCTTGGCGGTGAATTTCTTCGTATTGGACACGTATATGTCCAATGACGTCAGCATGTTTGTGGTGTTACTTGTGGGTTCGTCAAAATCAATGGCTGGAATTGGATAGGAGCGATTTGTCATGGTCAGGCTCTTTGGGAAGGGGCTTGATGTATCATCGAGTCCCAAATCAATCCATAGTAGTAGTTTGAGACCTGGTCGGAGGCCATCAGTCCATGTCTTGCCAGTGGGGTCATCATAGGACATGATTGTCATTCCGTTATGTTTCCATATAATGTAACCTCCATATTGATCAGCTATGAATTTGAATCGGTCAAGGTCAGCTTTTGGGTACTTATTTTTGAAGTCGTTTAGTAAGCCCATCTTCTATCCAGAATTTGGATAGAAGAGTTCATGATTTTAAGTCATTATGTGACATAGTAATATATAGCACTAGCCAAACCAAGGGTCCAGTGTATTGCAGAACATACAACAACCACATACAATCTTTTGTTCGATTCCATGATCTTTTCTACATCAATAGCATTGACTTGTTTGTTTACAACGGTTTCATTACTACCGAACTTATTTCTGAACATGTTAAATCCCTCATCAATCAAATCGTTGAAAGCATTTACAACGGATTTGTATTCCTTTGTTTTCTCCATATTTATACCAGCACGTTCTAGTGATTTGAATTTCTCTTCAATGGATTGAGTGGTCATGGTTATGTTACTGGTATATCAACCTTTAAGTATATTTGGATTAGTAGATGTTTTGCTCGTAAACTATAGTTATAGTCCTCCTTTTAGTTCTTTGAGGATTTCTTGGCGTACTCTCTGCCTCAATACCAATGGGTCCTCCCCATCCATATTTTTTTGAGCTTTAGACCGTATCTCAGCCTTTAGCTTTTCAAACTTCTTGAGCTCTTCTATGATAAGCGAGAATTCTTCATCAGAGATCTTATTGTCACTAAGGGCTTTGGAAACCAGGTCTTCAATGGTGTTTATTTTGGATCTGGCCAGTGTGATGGTGTTTTGATGCTTCACAGCTTTCTTTGACAGTCTCTTGGATATTTGTTGCAAAGCTATGGATGCACACACAAATACGCCACTTACCACACCCAATGGCACAGCTGCGACAATTCCGACTCCACTAAGAGATGTGCCCAATCCACCAGCCGCTAGAATACAAGATAGGATACCACAGGTCGAGCTTGCGTTTATGAGCGCGCCTTTGGACCGGTTGTACTTTTTGAGTACCATCTCGTAGTGATTCAATTCAGCCTTCAGCTTATTCAAAATGTCACAACATTGTTGTAATCTGAAAGTAGCGCCATCAGGGGGAGGCGCCGTCGGAGGCAAGTTGGGGTAGATTCCTTTGTACTCACCCATCTTTGGTTACAGTTCTCACGTACTTTTAAATGTTATTTGAATCGCAAACTGAAGGTGATTGGGGACCCATTCAGATTCAGTTTGTTCCATTCAATGTCGAGGATGCTCAGATCGAACTGATTTACGGGGGTTTTGGATTTGTGAACGGGAATGACTGGATAATCCTGTGATGGTATGTTGGCAAGGAGTTGGGAGGGTGAGATCTTCACAGGGCCTGTAAATCGAGCATTGTTCATATAGGATGACTGGTTATTCACTAGACTGCACTTAAGTCTCAGGGGCTCCTTGATCTGGAGATTGGTGGGGTATAACTTGCCGGGCGTTATGACTTCGGGTAAACCCAGAGCAACTTGCAGTCCTCTCGTAAGTTTGATGTCGGAGTTCTTGTTGGAGTACAAATAGTCAACAGTGTCAGTCTCAATGATCGATAGCTTGGCCTTATCCGTATCATTGAGGAATATCGCGTGTATACCACGCAGAGAGTATGTACCGGGCTGGATTATTATGAGGGGTCAATTTTCCTCATTGAGTATGCCCTGTCGATCCTTGAAATTCACCAATCGTTTGGGTATACTACTACCCAGAAGTTGTATCTCTCGAACCTTGTCCAGGGGAGGGTCCAAGTACACCCTGGTTTCAGACTCGTACATGGTAACGCTCAACATTTACATTAGCGACGCCTCTTCTTTAATTCGTCCACAAAGTACACTACAACAGCGAGGATCAACAGCCAAGCGTTCTTCCCTAGGAATGAAATGACCTCCCCAGCGGTCTTGAATAGGAAACTCACGATCGCCCCCACCATACCAGGCAATAACTCACCAAGTTTCTTACCGATGGTCTTCAGCCCGTCCCCCACACCTTTGCCCAACTTGGATAGGCCCTTGGAAAGATTAGACACGATAACGCCAATGACCACACCAACGGCGCTCACAACGGCAAATACCGTGAAACCATATTTCTTGAAGATCGCTTTCACTCTATCTCGCAATGACATTCGCTCCTGGATTTGCTCATTCTCCACTTCCAAGTTAGCTATCTCTTGCTCTTGTTCAACAATTTGTTCATCGATGGTCTCTATTTGACTTACTTCTTCCGGGGTTTTCAATGCCTTTTCTCGATGGAATCTTACCGTCTCCTTCAATTTACTAACGACCCCTTTTCTCTTGGTTATCTCACCATCATTGGCTTCCACAATTTCTTCCGCGCTTGGACCTAACTCTTTTGTAATTGTTTTGGGTAATCCTTTGTTCACATCACCATTCGCATCGAATAATGGATGCCATACATTTCTGTCTGGATCTCTGCCAGTGATTTTGACAACGATTTTACCCCATTCATTGTATTTGAAAAGGAACTTGGGTTTGGCATTTGGGAATTTATCTACAATCTTGGTCCAGACTTCATCTTTGTTTTCTTCCATAACCTCCATCTCTAACTCTTCACTTGGTAATTGAATATACCCTGATTTACGTCTAGCACCCTTGGTCGTGGATGTTTCCAAGACTTTCTCTGGTGTTGGAGGCTGCCTACCAATTAGCGGGGTATCTTCGAAATCATCGGGATCTTCTTGTTTGTTTTCTTCCCCCAACCCGAAAGGATCGTTCTCTTCTTCAGGATAAGCAGTTGCCATATTTGATGTCGAATATGGGAACTTCTAAGTTAGTTTATCGCACCCACTTGCTAACTATATATACCAGGATTAACATCCCAACCGCGACAAAGACCATCTGAGCCATTCTTTGGTCTTCATTCGGTCGGTAATAGTCGGAGAACTTGGGAGGATCGCCTATTTGATTGTACAATCTCATCGCTTCATCCGTCTCCGATATGTTCTCGGATGCCTGGTCAGCATCACTCTTCCTCTTATTCATAGAGTCAATATATGCCAAGCGCCTCTTTTCATGCGCAGCGTAATCTTTTTGGTACTCCTCCATTGCTTTGTCATGCCTTTTCCTTTCCTTTTCGAGTTCTTCGAGTGATGATCCAGTGAGGGTATGTGTTATGTAGGTACCAAAACCGAGGGCAACTGCATTGGCGATTGCACCTCCGATAACGATCGCTATAGTCGCCATTACTCAGAGCTCTTTTGGTAAGATCTTTTGATTTTCTAAATAAGTTTTGGCATACATACTAAGTGACAAAACACCGACCCATTTGGCATATTCATTGAAATCGGACGATGGATCGCCAATGAACGATCCTTTTTCTTTCATGACCTTCCTAGCCACATAGCCCACAGCAGCAGCGAGTCCCACGAGAACTGCAGAATCTGTAACAGTCTTTACAAGCTTGTTTTCTGACATTTTGTGTATTACATCAACTCGTCATTTAAGCTGTTTTCTCTGTTTGAGGGTCTTTCGGCCTCATTCATGTCCTTGACAGGAGGTGGTTCGAAGGTTGTGGAAGGTACGAAGTTGAGTATTTTGTCTTTGTATCTCGTGTATAAATAAGCAATCCCTCCTATTATGAAACCACCGATTAACAAATTATCGAAAGATAGGCTGGGTATCCAGGCATCATCCTTTTTCACCAATGCATCTTGCTGCGGCTGCTCCTTTTCTTTCTGACTATCTACATCCCGTTGCTCTTTTTCCTTCAATGCCTCCTTAGCCTTCTTATGGTACTCGGCCAGTTTCTTCCCAGCCTCCACCTTCTTGGGATCCTTTACTCTATCCTTGACATCGGGTTCTCTTGTGATTTGCTCAACAGTTTGCTCAGACATGTTTGTATCTCTCTTATCACTAAGCTTTAACTCTCCTAATAGGATGCCTATTAGGAGAAGTACGTCTTAATTAAAAATCTTCCAACACATACTCATCTTCATCTTCTGATTCTTGTGGCTCAGCACCATTGGGAGGCAACATACGAGATTCCGATTCTTGCGGTGTGGCATCATTGGAGGGTAACAGGCTAGATTCTGGTTCTTGCGGTGTGGCATTATTGGAAGGTAACATTCGAAAACTAGTCATGCTGTTGAAATCACTTGGAGTGAAATTCATCTCAGTAACACGAAGACGGGCTGAGGCACCGTAACCGGTCTGCCCGTGGGATCCCCAGAATATACCATCCCAACGGACAACAGGATGACCAAAACCGCTTACATAGTTGTCGGGTTGCCACATGTATTCAAGTGGGTTAACCATTTCATCATCTGGACCGTATACACAAGTTGTGGATAGGATGTTGCAACCCTTACCCCAGGTTATGAATTTGAGGTAGGCACGTTGTGGGCTGCTTTTGTCCTTTGTCTTCTCACCCGTTTGTTGGTCCGTGATGTTTGTGTAATCGTATATTGGCTTCACAGCCAATGACCAATCATTTTCACTCTTGGCAGTCATGTATGCATTGAAAGTTGCGGGTGGAACGGACCTCTCTGATTTTGGTTTCTTGCAAAACGTTTTGAGTGCATTCAATGTGATCTTCACTACATTGTCAAGTGCTTTTCGAGTCTTGATCTCTTCGGTTGTTGGGCAATCCATTGTGTGAATCGATGTCATTGGGTATGAAATTTGGAACCCCTCCAAAGTCTCAAGTCTGCGACTGTCTTTGTCGGTTCCAAATGGCCACACCCCCGATATACCCGAAAAGAATTGCTTGGTCAATTCAATGAAAATCGGTCGCTTCACACCGTTGGGACCTTATACGTAAACATCTGAACTAACCCATTGGTTTTGTGGTTTACTTTGGCCTTTGTTGAAGGATTTACTCTTGGGTTCAGAAACAACAATGGTGTTCCAGTCAAAATCAGAGTCAAGTGCAATGAAGATTGGTTTACTCATGTTTCAACACTTTACCTTTCGGTTATGCCATAGTACATAACTCTCTTTAAGCCACTTTGTTTGTCACCACTAAGTGGCTCACAAGTGGTTATTTAGTCCTAAAAGTTGTGTTGGGGCTTTGCTGCTTAGGTCTCTTAGTAGGTCATCTACTAAGAGGCTCAAAATCGGTTCTTACATATTCCATCGTTCTTTCACGTCTCTCAATTCCTCTTGGTCAAGACACCAGTCTAGCACTCGATCGGGATGCCATGCTGCAGCCACTAATTCATCAAGAACACTTTTGAATTCTACTTTATGGTATTGCTTGTCAAAGCTCAACATTGCTGCAGGGATTAGTTTATCGAAAACACGTTTGAATTCTAGTCTATGGAATTCCTTGTCATAGTTCAACATTTTGACTCTAATGTATGAAAGATCAGACTCCATTCCATTTGCAACATGATTAACCATGGCTCTAGCCAGACTAGGGTTTTCTAAAACATCCTCTAGATCCCAATCCCAATCCCAATACTCATCATCATCATCATCATCATCATCAATGAGTCCAAATATGTCACAGTCATCAACTTTTCCATCAAGACACACTTGGAGTCCATCCATCAAAGCATTCCTAATCCTGGATCTCAAAACTCTCACAATACGATTGATTGTGTCATCCATGGAATCAACATCATCATCGTAATGGTCTACTATCATCTGTTGAAATTTCATTTTGGTTTGTAGCTCAAAATTAAACTCAAATCTTGAGTATCTAGGGTTGATTTTCTCGAAGCAATCAAGAACCTCTGGTCCTACTCTGTTGAAGAATGCATCAAAGTCAGAGTCATTCTCGTTGGCATATACGGTGAATATGTCGAAACGTGTTTCTGTGGTTTGCATGATGGGGTGCTTTGCCTTTGGCATAAACAGTCTTGAAGACACTTTTCTTAGAATCCACTTTAGTCCTCGAGTTTTGTTGGATCTTGCTCAAGTTGTGTTGGATTGGTGCTTAGGTCCTGCTCAAGTTGTGTTGGATTGGTGCTTAGGTCCTGCTCAAGTTGTGTTGGATTGGTGCTTAGGTCCTGCTCAAGTTGTCTTGGGTATCCATCCTCTCTCAACCTGAAGTGATTTGCAAAATGAACAAATGCCGAAAGTAATGCTGTGAGTCTTCCACCTTTGAGTACAAGTGAACCAGATAGATTTGAGATCTCCTTCATTATCAATTCATCTTTCTTACAATCTTTCACAAGAGCCTCTTTGTCATCTATACTTCCGTAATTTCTCAAACCGTGATCCACAGCCTTAGCCATCAATTGAAAAGAAGAGTCCGCCAAGCCATCGGCAATCTTCTTGCCCGACCTAACTTGGTACCTTTTGTAATACTTTTCCACATCCTTGTCCGATAGCTTGGTTACGTCGGGGAGGTCCATGACCACACCCGTGTATTCTTTTGTCGAACCCAGACAAGCCAGGATTGAAAGAGATTCCCTCTTTGACTCCAAATCATTGATTGGTGATGGTGTTGTATCAACTGATGCTTCACCGTTCAGTATCTCTTCAGGGTTAGCCATGTTTGGCCTCGGACGCGGGTATCTCTAAGTATTTTTCAAACGGATGGCGCAGTGAAAAGCAAAGTCTGGCGTACTTTTCAGTCTCGAGTAGCTTCTTGTACCTCTTGCGTGTTTCAGCATCTAATGCACCACCATATTCCTCAAATAACATTTTCATAGCGGTTTCAGACGGGTTGTAAAACGACACCACGCATGCGACATTCTCTCTGAATGGTTTCGAGATCGATGTTAGCTGTTGGGTGAGAACCCACACCGATATGCCAATGTGCCTCCCGGAGAAGGCCAGATTGATGAATTTGTTTGTCCGGTTCTTCAAGTCTTTCGAAACAGCGCAATCGTCGAGTATTATGAGTGTGTTCTCACCCGAGAATAACGTTGAACAAAGCGCTAGCAAATAGTCAATCTCGTCCTCATTACTGGAGTCTGGTGAGAACACCCAAAATCTCTTGTCCCCCTTTGCAAAGCCTCTGTAAGTCTTGTTATGGATGTAAGTGGGGCAGATCAAGACAATGTGGTCGAACACGCCCCTAAAGTGTCCTCGAAGCTGGTCCACTATGTATTGAGTCTTTCCACAATTCGTAGGTCCCGTAATGATACAGTTGAATGGGATTTTATCCACTAACTCATTCATCCTTCGATTATGTCTAGGACACTATACTTTTTAAATTTGAGTTAATAATCTCCATAGCGGCGTCAGCAACCACGAACATGTAGCAGGTAAGGACCCTGCCTCCTCTCTTCTCCCTGTTAATCTCGAGTCTTATGCCATCCCGAGTACTAGTTAGCTCCAAACCGTTTCCATGAACATCGTTGTCGGGGTAACTCCTCAGATTGATCCACAGAGCAAACTTGTTCGTATAGAAATCAGACTCCTTGATGGAATCATCGATACCAACTCGTTTAATTATGGCCTGCCATAAATCAGTTGGTATCATGCCTTTCGAATAAAGTTTGTTTGGTACTCCATCTTTGTCAATCTTGACCGATGTGATCTTTGGGTTCACAAAAATCTCAGAGTCCCTGGCACCTGCTGCATATGGGGCTGTGAAAATACATAGTATCCCAGTCATGGACTTCCTGGGCACGTTAATATGCTCATTGATCACACCATCATTGTTCTCAGAGATTGGGAACGTTTTGTGAAGAAGTATCTTCTCATACAAGAAAACCCTTCCATTCTGGTACGAGGCAATGGCTTGACTGGCTAATCGGCCACTGGATATGCATTGATACTCCAGCTCCATATTTGTTAGTTTGTAATCAGGTGGTGTTTCAGCGTTTGAGTAAACGACGACATCAGAGACTGGAGCTAGAGTTATTTCGAATTTGAGTGGATGTGGTAAGGCTTTTGGATAGAAGATTCCATGATCTTTCAGTATCGTGTGGTCCAATGGTATTTCGTACCTAGTGTTATGGACTGCACCTAGAGTATTTTCTGCTGCATTTGAGGTAACTTTGTCACCGGCATTGGTTCTGATTTTCCTTACATTCTCGGATGATATGCCCTGTCTCAATCTGTTATTGCGATCGGTCTCTGACAAAAACAAATCGTGGTAAGTCTTGGACAAATCAAACCTGTCAATGTCCTCTATGATTTCACCCCCGAATAGAACCCTGTATCGTGAAACCAGGTTCCTTCCCAAGTTGTTGACAAGTGTGTTGTTCTTGTGTCCTGTCACACTCATATCGAAAGTGATGTACACGCTGCCAGGCACAATCACCAGGTTGTCGGCCAGTTTTGGTATTTCAATGTACAATGTCTCGCCAGGATTGGCTGATGAGGGGTTTAGCGTGATCCGATTCAATGAGGTCTCGGCCCTCAAACCTTTACGCATCCTGGGAACACGATCAGTGTCAAGAATGTATGATATTCCAGCCATTTAAGTGCACTGAATCTTGTTGTAAATGTCTAGTGACGATGGTTTAAGTCGATTATACTACTCTACCGATGGATACTGGAAAGGGTACTCGGCCATAGCAAAGTTGGCGAGTGCGGCCAAAGTGACCGAAAGTGTTGCTAGAGATTGGTTGGAGAAGCAAGCATTGTGGCAGATTTATGTTCCTCCACCAAGGTATATACCCAGACCACATTGGGTCGTTGGCAAACCAAATCAAATTCATCAAGCGGACTTGCTGTTTCTTCCTCACGATACAGTGAGAAGAAAAACATACCGCTATGCGCTGGTTGTGGTTGATATCGCGTCTAGGTACAAAGATGCTGAGGCACTGACCTCCAAAGATAGTGGTGAAGTGGCCAGGGCATTTGAGAGGATTTATGCTCGGAGGCTAAAGTGGCCAAAGACATTAATGGTGGATCCCGGTAGAGAATTCATGGGTAGTGTCACTCACTTGATGAACAAGCATCAAGTAGACGTACAGCGAAGTAAAGCTGGTAATCATCGAGCGCAGGCTTTTGTAGAGAGGGCTAACAGAACGCTTGGTGAGAAATTGTTTAGCCATCAATACGCGCAGGAGATGGTGAGTGATGTTAGGTCCAGGGTTTGGGTGAAAAGGCTGCCCGCCATCATGAAGACTTTGAATTCTGAACCAACACGCATCACAGGTAAAGAGCCTGATGAAGCTTTGGAATTGAAAGAGGTTGATGTCAAACCTATGGAATACAAGAGAGCTGTGGGTTTGAATGAGAAGAGGTTGCCCCCGGGAGTCGAGGTTAGGTATTTGTATTCGCCCGGTGAAGATGAAGGTGGTGACAAACGAAGAGCCACTGATCCTGTATGGAGCCTTGAGGTTTATGACATAGCAAGAACGGTAATTTCACCAGATCAGCCAGTGGTGTACTATTTAGATGGAGTACCGAAGCGAGGGTTTGTGCGCGAGGAACTCCAAGTTGTCCCCGATGATTCTGAATTACCACCCTCTAGAGTACTTAAGTGACGTTGTTGAGATGTCAGCCATTTCACGAACTATCTTGATCAATGAAATGTCCGAAATTTTAAGTTTGTCGGCAAAGATCTTCTTTGTCATTCCTATTTGATTTTTATACTCCTGGTTAATACATAAGTAAAAGAAGACAATACCCGCTGCAACTACACCGCTAGTACAGCGCTCAAGAATCTGTGATGTTGCTCCAAAGTACTTGGCAATGGACAAAATACGTCTTTGATGAGATTCATCAACCCCAGTAACTCTCATTACCCAGGGAATAAGTTTCTCTGGTGTAATGTAGTTGGTTCTCGCCTCTGGGAATGCTTCCAAGTACATTTCTAAACCACGTGTCATGGCTCTTTTCTTGAGTCCAAACAAATTCATAATGTAATCTAACGTACGATACTCACCAAATTCTTGGTATGTGTAAAACAAGCACGAAGCCACCAAAGACGTACGAATATGGCCGCGATTTTTACACTTGGACTTTACGATCTCTTGATACTTGGCTTCTACGATATCGATCATCATAGAAGACACATTCAAGTTATGTCTCTCGAATACAGTACGAACTCCCTTTGGTTTTGTTCTACGAAGATCATAACTAATGTCTGATGGGTTGTACGTCCATTGTAGTTTGGAATAGTCCATCGATTCTAGTTCAGTCTTACATAGGCTACAAACAACAATCCCTGTCTCATCCCTATACACACTTTCATGCTTACAGACCTGTTCGTCCTCTTCATCAACTTTCTTGAACATAGACTGAAAATGATCGACAAGGCTGTGGTAAGTTTCATCTGAATCGTAATCCATACCGACTTTGTCTAGTTGTATATATGTAATATTAAATCCTTAAGTTTTTACCGAAATCAGAGTTCTAAAGTGACCATATGCGTATGTGTGTATCCCATCCTCCCTTACCACCCTTTTGTCGTCTTCGCATGATAGTGCCACCTTGTTCACAGTCTCTGTGTACACGTCGTGCAGGTGACTCCTGATGATATTCATCGTCCTCCTCTGTGATTTTTGATTGAAGAGGCAATCCTTGTAGTCTTTGAAGCTTATGCTCTTTTTCACCACAGCCTTCTTCACACCCTTGCACTTCTTTTCCTCCTTTCCCTCATCCATCATATATGAATATAGTTTGGCCCTGAGACCCACGAATTCTATGATCTGTTGGCCACCCGCTTCATCCTTGAACATGCCCCCGACTTTCTTGTTCACGCCCACCTCAATGCCGGATGGATGGTTTTCAGGGTAGTTGCTGGTGTCGAACCTGTCCCTCACATCTGGGCTAATGTCCTTGTAGAAGTCATCCGTCTCCACCTCGTATGCCAGTGAATCTGTGTCTGTAAATAACAACTTGGCCTTGCTACCATACTTGGGCTTGATGTAGTTGTAGTGAAAGTCGTACATTATGGTCTTGCTTATTTCCAGGACTGAAAAGCCTAGGTAAATGGGTTTGTCCAGCACCAAGTTTGTCTTTTTCATTTGTACTGCAACCAGATTTTCGCAAAAGATCGTGCTGTGGTGGTAATTCGGCTTCGATACCAACTTCTTGGCTTTTGACTCTTCAGTGACCAAACGAACGTCCACCCTGTTCCTCACGTTCTCCATCGTTTTCCCAAAGACTGAGTTGTTCATCAACTTGAAAAAGTCCTTCTCGAAATCGTTTGTTGCTTTGGTCCTTAGTTCGGTGTTCAGGTCAATATAGGGCTTCAGCCACGCGGACTCTTTGAATGTGATGCCTCTGTATATATTGTAGACTTTCAACCCGAGACTCAAATACTGTTTCAGCGTCTCGTGGTGAATGATGTATTTTCGTTTGTCCCTTAGGTTTGGAATTAGCTTATCCACACCATTTACCGTAACTCTCTCTGGTGCTAATGGATAGTCATTGTGCAGTTTGTGAAGGTGCTTTGGGTACATTAGATTAACCTCTAGTATGCATGGTAGATCTTTCCACTTCGATACAAGCTCTTCTTCAGTCAACCATCGAAAGTCATGTGTTGGTAAAGTTTTACTCATTGCGCATCCGTACAAACCGTTTGCATCCATGTATGTGATGTACTTTGTTGGTAATGATGGGTCATAATCTTTCATGTATGGATTGTTGGCTTTGCCATACCTAGTTGAGATCATGGAGATGCCCCCTCGGATGCCCTTCTCAAACATGAGAAGCATGTCAGGGTCATTCAAAAGTTCCAATCTCACATTGGTCATTTTCAGGGCCGCGTCCCACGCCAATCCAGGTGCAGTGTAGTACCAAGCTGGATCCAAGTCGTAGTTCTTCCTACAAACTTCTCTGAAGTTCTCGAAGACATCAGCTAACAACAAGACATCCAGTTCAAGGTAAAGGTCGTGGTATTCCCTGAAGTTCTCAATTCCAAAGGCTTTCCACACGTTTTGAGCATGCTGGTAATCCTCATCCGATATTTCGGCATTGTAGAGCTTCGAGTAGAACTCATCCTTTGGTGGGAGATGGGTTTCACTGAGCTTATCAAACCCATCAAACCAATCGTACGGAAATACCCCCTTCCTAGTCAGTAACTGCAGGTCTGTGCCATCTTCCATCACCCTTTCAAACCAACTCTTTACATTCACCAGAGAAGATTGTGGTAGGTTGTCTGACAACCTTCTGAGGCCCGCTGCCATAAACCGAAAGCTGTCAATGAACCTGATTCCCCGTTTAATCTCAACCATTTTCCCTTTTTTGTTCTTGTAAGAGTCGACAACAATCTCCTTCGTGAACGAAATGTATTTTTCATCGTTGACTGGTATGCAATTCAGCTTACCTTTCGATTCCTCTCTGTTCCTCACAAATAAATGGCCATCGTATCCGGATAGGTTATGGAATATAACTGGTATGAAATTAGGCACCTTGTAATTCAAGTTGCACTCTTGATGCGCGGCGCCTCTGTACTTTCCACTAAGATGACAATGGTCCAACACCTTGTCATGGCCAAGCGTCGATCCGCAGATGTGACAATGTGTGGCATTTTCATAGGCTATTCTCTCATCCTGACTGACACGAGGATTTTTGGATAGCTTGAACCTATCATAGAGTTGTTTGACATCCGACTCCAAGCTCTTCATAAACATCTTGGGTACATCTTCGTCTGGTGACTCAGCTGTGTGCCTCACAAGTTTGGGTTCGAATATAGCGTTATCAAAGCACTTGATCAGGTAACAGAAACCTGATGGTTTATGCTTTTGATATCTATTGGTGAAGCTCCTACCCTCATCTTGGTAACAAGTATACATCTTTTCAGTGTAGCACTCAAAATCTGCATACACAACAAACGGTACCTCCATCTTCCTGTTGTGATTCTTGAAACGTAAGAACCGCGGGCTTCCATCTTCGTTCATGGGTACTGTCGTCTTGACTGCTTGATGATTGCTGCAAAACTCTAGATGCTTGTCTAGTGAGGATTGTTTATTGAATGGGTTAAGACATCTATGACAGAAGTGTACTACAGATTTATGTTTGTTGACTTGTGATGACAAAAGCCTACTCAAGTTCTTAATCCAACAGTAGTGATTCGTTTCATCTTTGTGTAACAAAAGTAAGTTTATCACTGTCACCTCTCGCCTCTTACTGATTCTTAAAACGTTCACCTCAGACTCGTATCCATATACGTTAATGGCGTAAGGATTTTGCTTTTCAAACTTGGTAATGTCCCTTAGTGTAACAGGGAACTCCATTCCCGTCCAGTCAAACCTCTCAGAGTTCTTTCTCATCTCATCATTCAGTCTTTGACCATCTTTCTCTTTGGGAAATACAGCAGATGTCACCGCCCACTTGAAACACTCATGGTCCTTCTCATTCTTGACATTGACTATAGCCTTCTTATCAGCCAGAACCTTTGGTAGAGGTATGTAAGAAGTCCCAGAGATAGGCTCAAATGGATTAATGTGTATATCAAAGTACTCAACTCGATCAAATTGCCACCCAGACTGTTCACCTTCAAATTTCGCAACCTTTTCAAGTTGTAATTCCGTCATTGCATCGAACAAGTTATTTGTGTCATTTGAGTCCGTTACTATCTCAAGGTTAGTATGAAAGTACCCCTCAGTGTATTCAACTCTACCCGTAACAAGATCCTCTTTTACGAATCTACAAATTAGTATAAACTTCACCTTGATGGGTTTTCTTCTAGTATAAAGTAACTCCAAAACCTTTGATTTTATTTTCTTGATGAACTCTCGAGGACCGTACCCCCTCTTACCATCGCTCCGATAGGTCTTGAAGAACCCTTTCATTGCAGTTTCCTTTTCTTTTACACTGAACGGCTCCCTTGCAGCCCAGATGCTCCTTATTTCCTCCTTCAACTTCCTGAGTCTTTCTTTCACAGGCCTTTTGATTCTCTTTGGTACATAATTCAAAATCCAATTCGCAAACTTATTTATTTTCTTTTGTACACCTTTGTTATATCCCGAAAGAAGTGTTCCATACCGACTAGGACGTACATATCTTGTGGGCCTAAGAATCGGGACATTTATTTCTGGGACAGGCTCATCGAGAATATGCGTTGTTCCACCACTAGCACCACCACCACCACCACCACCACCACCACCACTAGGTACCTCTTCCATCCCCAGCGCCTCCAGTAGCTCTCCCCGGCGCATCTTATAATATTTGGCTATCTTGCGATCCTTGGCAATGGCGCGGAGCTCTTTGACGGTTTGACGTTGATTGGGCATGATGAGTGTTTGGATGTACAGTGTCATTCCTTTAAGACGATATGGATCGCATTTTGGATCCTGCACGCGTGCAGGATTTTTTGCGTTTTTGGTCTTGAAGTGCTGCGCCAGAACCCGCCTTTTCCCCCTACTGACGTTGTTCAAATAAAAGCCCTACGTGGATTTAACTGTTGACTTCAAGGGTTGAAAGGGGCTGCAAATATATTTTAAAGAAACAACTTACTGGCTTGATTGCATGGATTGACGATTTGCTTACACCCAATTAATCCCTCAAGTACAAGAAACTAGAAAGCTTCTCACGAAAGCAGTGCAGTTTAACCCTTCCACTCCCAACGAAGATCAATCTATAACTTCCTCTTACAATTCAAATACCTCATCGGGCACACAGATTATAAGAATTGAAAAAATGATCAACTCAAGAATATCTTGAATTGACCAAACACTTAATTCTCCATGATGACATATACGGTAAAGTACGGTATTAAGTAAGGAGAATAATTATCTATCAATCATTGAAAGATGTTATAATATTTTGCCATACCTTGGTCACAGGTGATGAATCAGGACTATGATGGCAGCTTACTCCTTCTTCTCGTCGTATCTCGGCTTTCGTATTCGCTGTTCTGCTCTTAAGCAAGTCGAAATCAGTTTTGCTTGTCACTGGGACAACTTGTGGCGCTGTCAAAAGAATTTCCATAACACTTAGCAATAGGGTAGTGAATCATGTAAGCCTTTACAAAATATCCCGAGATCTCCTCTGGGGGGTAATCAGAAGATCTCGGGATATTTTGTAAAGGCTTAAATGACTCACTACCCTAGCAATAAGCGCATAACAGAAAAAGAATTTTACACTAAGATTCGTGAGAGTTCCACGGTTGAAAGTTAGGCTTAAGTCCAAAGCGTCAGTCTTCAAACCCCAATATTTCGTTTATTATCAGTGATTATCTGCTGAGGATTAATAAGTCAATTCAACCGCCCCTGAGAATTCTTGCAGTGGTTGCTTAGCGTGCCCTCCCGTGGTAAGAGCTAAAACGCTAAGAAAAACAGGGCTGTTCTTTCTTTTATACAATGGAACCTCTCCGGTGAAAGCGCACCGCTTGGCAGCTGCTTTGAACGTGTGATCGGCAAAAGAATATCCCGCCAACTGTTCAGCCAATCTGAGGTTAAAGTGAGCCAATCGTGACTCATTCTCATGCCTTTCCCGTATTTGCTGCTCACCGCGCGCTTTTCCCGCGATTGACGGCGGCCGCACGCATTTGCTTTGAGTTCTGCATTCACTGTGATTAGCCAGAGGAATGGTTTGTTCCTTTTCAACAGTCATTTGATTATCGCTCATATAAACTAAATTCAATTTGTCATTTTGTCTATTAAACCTTCCACTCCCAATAGTGACCAATGAGTAGTAACTTCTTTTTACAATTCCTATTCATTGTTAAGCAAACGGACTATGAGAATTAACAAAATGATCAACATATGGATAGTGAATTGATCAAACACTACATTCACCAAACTAGCATAAAAGGGAAAGTACGGTACTCAGTAAGGAGAATCAACTTTCAGATCTTGGTAGTGAAAGGATTAACACTAACCTTCCGAAGTCTCATAGGGATGAAATTGCAACTCCATCAGTGGGACGTACCATTTACATACATACTGCTCGCTCCTTCAAACAAAGAGAAATATCTATTTTAACTATTAACGTGTAACATACATGTCGTCTATGTAGTTTAACTCAATCATAACTGCTCGGTCAGAACAGATTGTAAGTTTGAAGGTAGTAGGGGTGACGAATGGTCTTTGCGATCATTTTTCGAGAGTGCAAGCACTTCGATTTCTTCTGCGAGCGCGAGCAGTGATGAAAATTTGCCTTGCGAGCAACGAGCATTTTAGAAAGTACTGTACAACTCGCTAGCTGCGAGCACTTCTCATATTTTCATTTCTCGTGTGATTTCCACCGAATTTCATGACCACATTTATAGGAGTTAAGCACCATAGAACAAGCTAGAAACCTTCATTTATTTTGTCACAAAGAGGGATTTACAAAACTTCAAGCAATGGAGCAATCCAAAGAAGAACGCGATCATGCGAGCAATTGCAAAAATTTTGCGAGCATGAGCAAGCGAGCACTCGCCTAAATTTTGCGAGAAATTCGAGCAAAGTTGCAATTTGGTGGCCACTTGAAAATTTTAAGAAACCATTCATCACCCCTGCTAGTCTCAAAAATGAGCAATTGATAGTGACTCTGATGTTGCCTTCAGTTCTGTCAACTCGACACAAGTCCATCCTTTCAGAATTACATGATTGAAATACATTACAAATCAAAGCGAAATTGCAATGGAAATTTCTAACAATTCCAGTAAAGAAGGAAAAAGCAACACAACAATTTCTAGTTATTACCTTGCAGTGATTTTTCTCTTGGTACAAATGATGAAGTCATTGAACAAGAAGAGATGTCTGAATTTACGTGCTCCCTCTGAAAAAATAACAATCAATAACAACGAAAACAGACAACTTGAGTTTATACACTGCACATACAGGAACAAACAATAATTTTTCAAAGAAATGATAAAAGGTACAGACATGTAAAGCTCTTTAAGTTTGCAATAGTTCATTTGACAGCTGTTTGTAGAATGTGAACTTTGAGAACAGTTATTAGTTATTTCAGGGTGCTGGTACCTTTTAGTTATTATATTTATATTTAATTGTTTTTCTAATTTAATTTATCAAATCTCTGGGTACAATAAACATCTCTTATCTTATCTTAGACAGCCAGAAACCACAAGCACAGTAGTACATGTACCTGCCAATTCGACAACAAACCTATCTTTGATAAGTCTGTGGTCTCTTCTCACTCTTGGAATAGACTGAATAAGAAAGAAATAAAACAGCAAGGGATTAGACAACACAAACATGACACATGTCAAATACCAGCACCTCTGTGGCACAGCAAAAACAAGAACATTGGCTTGTAAACAAAGGCATATATGCAAACTGGGAAAGCTATTCACTTGACGGTGTAAAACAATTTCACACCAAAGATGAGTATATGGGAAAAAACAATACATGGCATAAACTCACTGACCACTAATAATTGCATCTCAGAACATGAGAGTATAAAAAGCATTTTTAATTAGAGAAATACAAATAGGTTTTGTCTGTCATTTTTTTGTTTCTGTGAAACCTGTGCATGCTGGGTGGTACACCTGACTAATATTCTTGAGGCATACTCTCAGTCTTCTGATTCAGTTCTTATCTAGTTACAGTATTTTATCATGTTTGTGTTCTGCAATGACATTGCACTTACACTGCCATCCCTACTGTCCCCACTGAGTCTGGCAAGAAATTCTTGTGTGCTACCCAACACACTTGTTAAAAGTTCATAATCTGCATGGTTTGTTGGAGTTTGTTTTATCAAATCCTACAAACAAACATAATAAAATGTAAAAGAAACGTAAATACTTTTCCCTGGCCAAAAGATGGACATTACTGACTGAATTAACAAGTTTATTGACTTTCTCTTAAGCTGCATACTGAGTACAGGCCTCCATGAGAGCTTACAACAACTGGTATCAAACATGAGAGCATGAGATAAAGAGAGGGAGACAACGTAAGCACATCCTGGCTTTACAAGGCACAAAGAAGAGCCAGCTGGAGGTTCTAAATGTCGTAAATACATTTCACATGCATTAGTCAAGTCTGGTGAGTATGGTTTTAAGCATCTTTAAACAACGATGCTGCTAACATCATCTTGTAAATGGTTTCCACCCAGTTGTTACACTAGTAAGTTGTCAAGTCTGATTGTTTGGGCACTGGTGATGTCAACTGATTTTGATCGACACGTTGACAACTTCACTCTGAAAATGCCACTTTGTCACTTTGTAGAATAGTCTGTCGATGTTAGCATCAACTCCTTTCTTGTCAAACTTTAAAAACAACCATCTCTATCTCTATAACCATGCAAAAATGAGTACGGGACTGTAACAAAATTGGTACTTTTTTGACAGATGTTTTTAGATGAAAAGATGAAAAGACTTACATTGAGAACAACAATGTATCTTCCCACTCGATCCACAGGTTTGCTAAAAAGCCCTGTAATTAAGGACAATAACTGAATGTAAATACATATGCCCACTTATTCACTATAACAAGAATTCTCACCAGGAAACTAAATTGAAAAATGTCTCATTCAACATCATATCTTCAGTCATTGATTCATTCACTGACAACCTGGTGCAATGTAACCTTGCACTGATACAATTGCGCAGTTGTTGCCCATGCACCAGTTGAACAGTCTTTGTTTGCTTGTGTTTGCTAAGGGAAAGTCCAAATATATAACAAAGCACTTACTGTATGGACCCTTGAGAAACTAGTTAGTTTTGTTTTCCCTCGAGTCCTTACTGAGGTTGCTTCATTGGTGTATACTAAAACAATTATTCTCTTCAATCTCAGTAAATAGTTGCTTTAGGAACATTTATCTTGCTACATCACAGCTTAGTTAATATTCTATCAATATTCACCTTGATTTATAATGACAATTACAATCAACACAAAAAAAAATTACAAACTATGTGCAGTGTATTGGATGATATAGCAAATACAAAATAAACTTACCTTTTAATGTTGTCACTTCTTGGATAGAATTCACTCTGAGTTCCTGAAGTTAGAAAAAGGATTTCATATTGATCTTATCAACTTTGGATAAAAAAAAATAGGCAAGAAAGAACAAAGATTCTGAAAAACGAATGACAAAGTTCCAATACAGACACAACCCTCAGAAGCAAACTGCACCTTTGAGAAGATATCATTAAACTGCTCGTTAGAGCTTCTGCATTTTCTTATCGTTTCCAGCGCAGTCTTGTAATTTGTAATGTAATCTCTATACACATCAAACTGATCCACCTAAGTAATAAAAACAATTGTCAGTCAATTAAATCAGAGGTGCTGATTTTACACAGGCATTACATGCACATTCTCAAACAAAAACTTTGACAAACTAATATTATCAAGATAAACTGTAGAGATCGAGTCTTACTCTACATTTTCGAAATTTTTTTTTTTTTAACCACTAGTATCTGCCAATGCACTGCAAGCAAAACAGAAAAAGGACAATGAAGCTTCTATTCATGGTGTTGTGTAATAAGTTAGCTCCTAGCTTCTCTATCATTCCCACAGGCTTCCATGTAACAGGACTAATGTAGAACAATCAAAACTGTGAGACATGCTTGTGTCCAGAAAGTGTCCCATGTTGGAGCCTGGAATGTTCTCATCACAATCTTTTAGTAAATCCAAACATATCATAAACTTATATGGACATTAAGTAATGGTCCAGCTAAATGGTAGGCAGGTGTATGGCAAAACTCATTAAAAAGGTGCGAACAGTTAATTGTTAAAATGCCATTTAAATCGCCTCACCTCATTGGCTAATACCTTGTCTTTTCCATATCCCTATTTTCTGTATCTCGGCTAAATTTGGCTTTTGCTCTATGCACCAATTAGCACCACAAAATTAGCTGACCCTATTGCCGAGAGCTATTGCTTTTCTGCCTGCTTCTTCATACAACTTACCAAAGATAAAAAAAGATCTCCAATAAGATGTCTGTCTGTCCAGTGAGACACTCGGGCCTCCAGATCATTGTAAAACACACTGTGAATCTGATGTAATTCTTCTAGTTTGAAGAATATCTTGCTGTACTCAGAAAGTGAGAGAATTGGTGCTGATGACTCTATTGATAGTTTCAGAGGTTTCATGTGCTAAAAAATACAAAATGCAAGAAAAGTTACCAATAAATGCATCCAAAGCCCAGTGTATGCATTAGTGTAAAAAGGACGGTCTGATGAACAAAATCCAAAATTCTGCCAAATCAATCTGAAAGTTCAAGATCCCAACAAATCACAAATCAAAACAAAGGGACAAAACTGTCCAATCACCATTCAGTCTCTACAGTCAATCAAATCATTATTTTACCAACCAACAGCCAATAACAACATCACAGTAAACCACAATGGTGGACAGAGGATTACATGTAAATTCTACAAGCTTACAAAATAATTCATTATAGCCATATAACCACAGGAAGTACTCATTCTCTTCTTCTCAAAAAATCTAGCAAAAAGAACATTGTTCTGTGGCATTAACAAGGGATCAAATATAGAGCGTTTTCACATGACATCACAACAGCCATATTGGTGTTCTAAAACAATGAAATGGTGGCCATGTTGGTGTTCCAAACTAATCCTCTGGGAGTTGAACTCTTTTCTTATGTAAAAACTTTCTTTTGTTCCAAAAAAATTGCATGGCTCCTGGCCACGTGAGTGAAAACGCTCTATTGCATCTTTTGCAAAATACCTTCACTGATGACAAAGTATCTGATGGCCAACCTTTATATACTGTATCTTAGGCAAGTATCTACCTAACAGTTTTTTGCTCTTACCTTGTATAATAGATCAAGGCATTCTAAGTAGCCTTTTTCACTGTCCAATACAGCAGCTACCACCCACTTTCTCCTATGAAACTTATTGGCTGAATCACCAACACCAGACTCCTTGAAAAAAGACACCACATCAATCTCTGGTTTCAGATTCCTGGCAAATTTGTATTTATATACTATTTCATAAATAAAGAAATAAAACAGTACCACCTTTTGGTGGACTGTTTCCTTATTAAAGCATCTAACAAAACAAAAGCATAGATGTGTGATTACCTACTGTAACTTCTTGTATATTGTCATTGGGTAAATGATCCTTGGAAACCACACCTACAAATACCTCTCCCTAAACAATGGTTCATGTTCAGTGAAAAACACTGAAGATTTTTAGGGGGTGGGATGGGGTGGGGGCTATACTGCTTTCGTGGACAGTATTGTTAGCTTACAGTGATTATTACTCTCATTAGTAGCCTGAGTGTCAGGCTTTCAGAGGGCTTTTTGGGTTTTGGGGAAGAAAGGAGAGAGGGGAAGAGAGAAGGGAAAGCCTGACAAAAACGCACAGTTTTGAGCCTTCTGCCTCCTCAAAACATGATACATTTAGTCTACAACAACTAATCAAAACCACTTCTGGTAATAATAGACTGTCAAAATTGTAAATTAGTGATTCCAATGGCTTACATTTGAGCATAAACTTGAGATTCCGACAAGGTATTTACAGACTTAACTAAAAAATGCCTTTCATTGGGGGGGGGGGGGGGGGGGGGGGTGAAGGATGCAGATAAAAAATGGAATGTCCCATTAAAATGTTCTCACATTTGAACTGCAAGCAATTGTGATTTTGCTTTTACCACGTCTCTACAGTATGGACCTTGTCCAAGACTAAAAATTCTGCAGGTTTCAGCTGTCCAAAGATTAGCTGCTCTCTCCAAGTATCCAATAGCCAACATTTGGTGCTTCCGAAGATTATTTTGTGTTCATGAAGTACCAGTAGGTTTTCTGGACTCAGTTCATTGAGTGTCGATCCACTGGCTGTTTTCTGATAAGTTTGAGCAGACTCACGACAGTAACCTTGGAGGTCTTCCTCTTGCCTGTCTTTGAGAGCCAGCAGTTTGAATATAGCTTTGGAAGAAGCTGATATATCAGGCTCTCTCCGTATCCTGTTGGAAGCACTCCTAACACGCCTTTACGATCTACAACAACACTTCGAAGGCAGGTTTTTTGCTCGGTCTTGAGTTCAGAGAGGGAAAAACAGCATAGCAGAAGCAAGGGTGCTTTTGAACTCCCTCTCTTGATAAAGAAGAGATTTGAATATTTCAGAAAAATATGTTCTTGATGTCAACTAATGATCTAAAATGGCATCTGATAACTCACCAGATTGAAGCGCTGGTTGTTACATCTGGTGTGAGTCACATGCCCTTTGCTTTTGTCATTTGACCAATCAGCGTAACATCTAGATTCTGGACGCTGAACATGAGTTGATCAATGGATTTGTGTCAGGCCCTCTTCCCTTTCCCGTCTCCCCAATCCCCCCTCTTCTTCCCCCCTCAGAGAGCAGTTCCCCCTCTCCTTTCCCCCTCGGAGGGCCTCATACTCAGGCTATCTCATTAGACAAATCATTAGGAACTATGCCCTAACCTGTTTAGCAGGACTTCCCTGAGGAGATGCAACAGGGGATGACAAGAAATCAACATTACTCTCATCCACCACAACGTGTGATCCACGTGCTTTGCGTAGCTTTCTATGCTCCTCACTGTCCCCACTTTGGCTTCGAGGTCGAACTGGTTCACTTCCGCCCCTACAAGGCAGTCTTGTAATCTCAGATGAGCGAATGATTGCTCCAGAGCCACCTGGTTTAGACAAAAAAAGATTTCACAACCGTTGTTACAACTGAGAAGGCATTGGTAATAATTAAAAAGACATTACATATGAAAGGTGTACCTAATACTAATAATATGACTTCATTAAAATTTAAAGTTTAGATGGTAATCAAACAAAAAGTGTTAAAATTGAAAGGAGGAAAAGAAAGAGGAAAGACCCCAGCTGGATTTTCTCATAATAAGTTCTAACCAACAGTGGACAGGCTTATGCTTCTATGTAACAGAGCTGATTCTGTTTTCCAAGGTGAAAGCAAAGACTTTGCATTTATTTATCAATATAAACATGGAATTGCAAACAAGAAGCTTTCAGCATATCCTGACATGATAGCATCACACAATAAATAGTTTTCGGCAGTGCTTTTACAAGAAACCTCGCGTAGCTATACACTGTTTAGTATCAGGTTATTTCTTTCATTATTCAAAGAAATCCAGGGTTTCCTTTGCAATGGATAAATATATGTTTGAAAACTCTCACTGACAAGAACTACCAAAAACAAAGAAATATCTTTCACTTTTCTATTGTCATCTTAAATTCATAACAAAACATACTAGCTATTGCTTTTAAAATAGAAACAGCATATTGTGCAGTGATTAAGAAACTTGTCATTTTATCAGTGTTTGCCACAACAAGACAAATTCACTTTTAGATGACCATTATTGCTTACTTCCTTTCAAGCAAATATTTAGGACATGATTAATGTATTATGACACCAATAACAAATAGGAAAATTATTTGTTGACAAAACGTAGGCGTATGTGTTGACACAAAGAAGGAAAACATTTGTACATTAAGGCGATAAAATAATTTCACAGATTTCAGCAACACATTTCCAAGTTATGAGTTTGAGTCAACCCTCATTGTAAATGAACCATCATTGTTTCAAAATGCACATTATTAGAAATTGTAGGTTTCTCTCCTTAATGTACAGTAACAATGTTTCTCTATACTTAATATTATTTCTGTGATGAAGTCTTTTGAATTTAGTGAACTACAGTAAACATCATTACAAAATACTCTCATCTGACTCAGCGTTTCAGGTGTGAAAAATAATTTAAATGGACATCAAAGATTTTAGCCCAAGGACACATATAAGTGATGCAAATTTGCAAGTTTTAGCTAAGAATGTAACTTGCAATAATATTGATTCCCAAAGCATGTGACTTAAAACAGTGTATATGTTACAGGTTAAATTTGATTTCAGGTTAAAATGATTTAACCCAAGTTGGCTTGCAATTTCTTAGTGTCTGGTATTCATTGCCATAAATATAGAAAAAGAAATTACAAACCAACCTAGGTTAAGTCAAATTTAACCTGTAACATATAAAAAGACAAATTCAAGTTTCTACCTATATTTTTCTCCAGCAATTTGGGAAAACAGGCTTTAGGTCAGACAGGTTTGTGTAAAGAGAAGAAGTGAAATAAATCCTGGCACACTGTTGGTAGCCAGCTTTAACTGAAGGACTTCCAGGAGAAACTAATGAAAAAAATTGATATTATTGTGATGTACATGCAAAGCCCAAGTCTATTGTATGTCTTCATCACGTAAAGTCAGCTGAGTACACTAAAGCTCAAGTCCATTGTTTGTATGCCCTGATTTTGAAGGTTCCCTTGTGTTATGGTAGGATGTTGTTCAGTTTCATTTAACACCAGTTGATATTATTGGGTGCCTACAGCATCAACAACAGCCAAAACAGACTATATACTGTATTGCAGAAGATAGTCATTCAATATTTGAAGTCCACACACTGATGATTGGCATTTGTGAAACATACTGTACCATGCTTGTTGCTTGTATACTGTACTGTTTTATTCTAATATCAAGCTTTACGCATATCTGTTGTGCTGTTCTATATTGCCAGCAGAGAAAGTGAAGCACTCAAGAAAGATCTCTACTGTGCTGCACTCACCTTACAGTCTAGGCCCCCTGCCTTTTTATATACCATCTTTGATGGAAAGAATGATGTGCCTTTAAATTTTTAAACTGCTGTAGCTGGTTTACAGTGTATCTGATGAATAAATCCCTCAAGGAGAAAATCTCTTTGCATATGCTGCACTTGATTCAAATACTTGAATTAAATGCCCCTTTAAATACCAAATATCCTTACCCTTTTAAATACTATAATCTGTGAAACCACTTACCTTTTCACACCTGAGTGAATGAAAAAGTAGCTCCTTTTGGGCAGAGAATTTATATAATCAACTATCAAGGTTACTCCCTACAGGAGTTCTATTAAGTTAAGTTTAATGTGTTACTACTGTTGTGAAGTCCCTTCTACAGATAACACCAAATAAATTAAAACTGACAAGTCATCTATATGAATCTTGTGTTTCAATTTCCCACTGACACAGCACCAGTTCCTTTAGAAACTATCCCACAATATATGAATCAAAGGTTATATAATACCTTCACAGCCCTTCTGGAATACTTCATCATCTCCAACTTCTGCAGCCTTCAGTTCCATAGGAGACTCTATTGTGCGTGAACGCCTTTCTGTCTTATTGCGGCGTGGTGGTCTAACAGGGGGTGGTGTGACCTGCTGTACTGTTTTTTCCTCCTTTTCAGAGTCTACAATACCAGGGGAGGAGTCTGCTGCACTGGGTCTGGACTCAGCATCCAAGTCACAAGATGCATTGTCTTCTTGCTCAGATGAATCAGCTGACTGCATTTCCGATGCTGCAACATCTATAGCCCATGGGCTAACACATGAATCTCCACTCAGCACACTGACATTACCTAAGGAAAGCACTGATTCAAGTTGTCTTCTAGGCCTGAGTGGGCCTCTGGGTCTGATAACACCGCCAAAAGGGATATCTTCCTCATGACCGGGCGATTCCCCTTCATCACTACTTTCAAATTCGATCTTTTCTAAGTATGATATCAAATCGTCAACAATTTCTTCGACAATAACATCAGGTGAATCGGCAATTTTATCTTCAACCGCTTTCCCGCACGCGCTTTCTCCACCTGCGTTTTTATTGTTCTCAACAATCCCAGTTTGAAAGTCAATCTCTTCGCCATTGCCCGGAGAACTCGAAGAGCCTGTTCTGGATGACCCAGACTCACGGTTTGCCATATTTTCCGGCTTTAACACGGAAATATCGTTTAAATCGGCTTCGGTGTGGATCAATTGTTCTCTGTCATGGCTTGACAAAGTTTTACTTTCGGCATGGCTTAAGGGAATAACATCGTCGTCAACCGATGAACTCCCGTGGGAATCACTCCACTCTGCGAAGTTTGAATCCGGTGACGATCGAGGCAAATGCAGTTTGGCTTTCGTTTTGGCTTTGCCGAAACCTTTGGCCGGAGGCGCAAAAACAGTAGTAAACACTGGGTTTTCCTGGCCAGCTGGTCTCTCTTGATCGAGAGAATCTAAATTATTTGATTCCATTTCTTCCCCCACGCTAGTGGGGATTCTTTCAATGTTAATTCTCGTAACATAGCTCTCAGTGGTTTTATCTGCATCTTCATTGGGGGAAAGTTTATTACTCTCTGCTACAATAAGACCGTCGTGAAACAAGCTCTCTCCTTTGTCAAACTCATTATTCTCCCTACTAAATAATTTACCAGAATAATCCCCAGATGTCCTCTGAGTGATATCGAAACCTGGGCGCATCACATCTTCACTTCCGCTAACAGCCTGTCGGGACTCACCAACAGCCTCAGTGACTCCATCGTTTCGTTCAGTTGATGAATCGCAAGAGTCGAACACGCGGCCGTTCTTAACGTTAGCAACATCTTGAAAATGGTGAAACTTCGAAGTTTCTTCGGTCTGTGTCACAACTGATCGAGTGGTAGGCTCGCGAGATTCATCTGCAGGAGATAATGGCTTCTCACTCACAAGCGGAAAGAAAACTTGTAACACTTTCTCCAGGTCGGAGTCATTTCTGTCGATATCAATGAGGCTTTGAACCGCTGTGAGCCATTTCAGAATAAATCCCTCGGTTTTTATCACGCGAACAGCTTGCAGAATTCTTTCCTTGCAGGAGTCAAGCCGCTCTAATTTTTGGTTTTCCAAAGTGAAATCGTGTTCTTCGGAACATTGCAGGAACTCCGTACCAGGAGGTTCCTCGAACGGAGAAAATTTCTTCCAAGCAGCTAAAAAAGCTTCCCTTTCATCCATAGTAAATAGCCGCTTGTCTAGCCCCTAAAAGTCCATGAGTGATTCAAATGGGAGGTCGCTCGGTAGAGAAGAACATCACAGGAAAGACATAGCTGTTTTCCTCATTCGGAAGAAAGTTGCACTGCCGAGAATAACCGACGGTTAGCGAGCGTGACGTAACATTGTCGTCACGTCTACAGGAAGCCACATTCCTTGGAACCGGAAGCACTTGTGCATTGGAAATAAAAGGTTTTTAAAAAACCTTTTACTCGAGATTGTTCTTTTGTAGAAAAAACAACAATCTCCTGATCCATCCAGTATTTTACAATTAGGCTAATTCAAAAAAGAATCTCCAGTGCAACTCATGCAACATATTTTTTGCATACTCAGCAATCTTCAGACCATAGGAAACCAGAAGCTCATATGCATTGGCCTGAGGAAACTCCCTGTGTGTTTGCATACATCATGTCATTTTATTTGTCATACCGAGCTCTCTGTGGGTTTTTACGGTCAGTTGATAAGTGCCCGGCTTCTAACGAACAGAATAAAATTAACTTTTCAACTCAGAACGAAAGATCTAATCTTCAAAGGAGATTCTGAATAAAACCCAAACGCACATATTACGGCTCAAGATTTCAAAACGTTGACATCATCTTAATGAGTCGATATTTATCCTGTCTCTTACACGAGGGTTATAATTCTTGAGAGGAAAGAGGAGACAGCGTTTCAGCGTTTCAAAGAGGGCGTGACATTAGTTGTAGACAAAGAGAAGATTTTTTGACACGTTTTCATGTTTTGATTTAAAAGTGAGTGATGTTAAAATTCAACTTCGTGACATCTTGAGAACGGGGAAAATATGCGATTCCCAGACACTCTAAACTAAATAAGCCTGATACAGCTTAGTCCGCGGAACAATGGCGACCTTGCGCAACAAGAGGGCTTGAAGACTCAGGACGGCATAATGACGTAAAAATGGGAATGCACAGTCTCGCGAGACATTTTTTCGTCATTCTGCCGTCCTGAGTCTTCCAGCCGTCCTGTTGCGTAAGGTCTCCAATATAGAGGTTAGGACTGTTAAAATTCATAAGAAAAACTAGATGTAAATTATTTGACGTATGACAGGAACCGATGACCCAGCTACAACCTTGGAAAGGGAATGGAATGAGAGTGGGTGAGGGTGGAAGGTGGGGGATGAGACTGGGAGAGGAGGGTGAGGGTCGGGGTTTAGGGTGAGGTGAGGGTCGGGGATGAGGATGGGGTGAGGGTCGGGGATGAGGGTCGGGGATGAGGGTCGGGGATGAGGGTGGGGCGAGGGTCGGGGATAAGGGTAGGGCGAGGACCGGGGATGAGAGTGGGGTGAGGGTCGGGGATGAGGGTGGGGTGAGGGTCGGGGTTGAGGGTTGGTTGAGGGTCGGGGGTGAGGGTCGGGGGTGAGGGTCGGGGGTGAGGGTCAGGGGTGAGGGTCGGGGGTGAGGGTCGGGGGTGAGAGTCGATTCTGAAAGATGACAGGAAGAAAGTGAACGGCGACAACTGAAACAAATGAAATAAAATTTTATTGCCTACTTTATAATTTTCAATTCATTGCCTTAAAAATATTTACATGCACGTAATAGACAGTATCATAACCCATGGCGTGGGAAATTCTGGCAGGACAAACTACGACCATGGTACAAGATGAAGCCCTTCACGGCCAAACAAAGAAACAACCCCATTTTTGTTATGTACACAGTAACTTCTACTGCAACAACGCTAAGTTAGTCAAGTCCACATTACTTCAAAATTAAATCGATTTTAATACACATAAATATGCGATATCCGACAGACTGTAAATTGTTTAAAACCAACTTTCTCTTAAAATTAATTTCCCCTAAAAACGAGCAAATAAGATAATTCCACCCTACACAGTGCAATATTTAATTCATTAATATGGATTTTTGTTATCTTTCCCCTTCTTTGAGTAATCGCCCGAAAAATTGAAGATGAGAAAGCCATACATAATCGAGACAAAGTTTGTCTTGATTTTGTTTTCTATTCCACTTGTTTTTTGTAATTCGTTATAACAGCTCTTATGTATGTACAACAATATTCAAAAGCAAACGAAGCGAAACGAGAAATTTGGAAAAACAGCTAATGGTAAGGGAATCGTGCCAGACGAATATGATTTCAGGTCAGCGGGGTTGCAGACACCTGTACAAACCTTGGAAAACTCAAAATCTTATAGAGGAGTTTTCAAATTCACTGTGGTAAATAATTTCGAAATGGCTTCGGTTTTGCATTGCTATGAAAGGTGATTGACTAAAAAATGTCGCGTCACCTTCTTCGAAACAAGCTCGTAAGCTTTTCTCGCGTCTTGAGCTGACGAGATGTATCTCGTTTGACTTCTGACTGGCTCATCATAGAGTTCGGTGCTTCTGTGATTGGGCAGGTAAATTATTTTGTTTTAGTTTTACGACAGTCATTTGAAAATCGCTCTAAGGGACAAATATATCGATACGAATAATGTCAAGGTATTCACACGGCTTGCTATAAGGCGTTTACAGAGAGAAATCTGAAGTTTCAATTTTACACTAAAATATTTGATATCAGCCTTTTTTTCCTTCGCACGAAACGAAGAAATTTGTTCAAACGCTCAAAAACAAAGTCGTATGAAAAAAAAAAAAACAGAAACAAGGTGAAGCATGAAAGAGAACGAATAGCACGCTCCACTAGCAAGATCACATTTGTTTAACTCAGCACTAGGACTCCACAGGAAAATGGTTTGTAAGATAGGTAAGGTTGCTCAGTACCGCAGTCCTACCCATGAAAAATTGTCCAATAACCTGTCTGTTTTACACGAGGAATGGAAAAACAGACAAACGAGGTAAAAAAAATCAATTTTTTGTTGTAAGAGAAAAGAGAGCGTGGACTGGTGAGAAAACAAATGTGAACATTTTTACTTACAAAAATAGAAAGCATCTGGTGTTAACACTCAAGTGCACTACAGTTCTACTTGATGCGTGTTAAGGATATCATTTCCTATTCAAAAGCCTCTGCTAATTCACATGTGGTAAAACACAGTACTCGGTAGAAGCGTGCGTAGTAATTCTAACTCTGTAAGAGTAGTCAGGAGTCGCAATTTTAGTATATGCCAACTCAACAGCCTTGCTATTTTGAGTGATCTCATTAGCTCACTATCTCGGGATATTAAACACCTACTCACCTCCTATGCTGTGAATAGCGCAGGGGCTTCTGGGAAATCCTTCTGCAAGTGAGCTTTAGTCGAAGAAAAAATGGAGGGGGTCAATTCTTGCTTTGCAGATCCCTCCGAGTCCGTGACTAAAGGTGTTTCATTGATATATACAAAACAATTATCCGCTTCAATCTCCGTAAGTAGTTGCTTTAGGAATATTCACCTTGCTGCCTCGCAGATCGGTAAATATTGAGCCACTATTCATCTCGATTTCAGAAAATAATTGTTAAATCCCAGGGACTATTCTAAAATTTAACTATCATGGCTCTACTCGTAATGGTCTCAGCCCAACTTGAAACTCTCTTACTTCTGTATCCTTATACCACATTTGTTCTTCTTGTAACGTGCTTCCTTCCAACTTTGTGAAAGATACTGAGGCGATGGGAGAGGAAATGAGTACACACACTAAAAGCAGCAGTCTTTTGAATTCAGCTGACAACGACAACATTAGTGACGAGTCAATCAAACAACGGGAGCAGGAAATCAACTGTACTTCACCATAATTCAACAGAGCAACTCCACTGGTATAGGCCGTCAAGGAACGCTGTCTAAAAGTACACATTAATAATACTGTCTCTACGTCACTGACAATGGAGAATAAGTCCGCGAAGATACGGAGCTTACGCGCGGATACCGCGCAAGAACCACACGTGAGGATCACGTTACTCGCAAATGTACTGACGGGTTAGTTGGTCGAAGACACCTTGCAGCTATCGCTTGTGTGTTGAACGGCGAAATATTCTTCCGATTTAAAACGCAATTAGGACCCTGATTAACTAAAACCATTTAGATTCACTGTCTTTGGGGTTTACCTAAACTCTCATGGGTCCAGCACTAAGTGTAAGCCTGTCATCAGTAGAGGCCTGCGGTTGCTGCTGTTGCTGTCGCACCACTGTGCCGTTATTCTCTCTAGTGCTCCTCGTGCTGGACATACTGGAGTTACTCACTGTGCTTATGCTGCTTATACTGCGGTGTTTCCATGACGACGAGTTTCCGCGAGAGTCACCGTCTGGATTCGAGCTGCTGCTGGAGTCGAACGATTCGAGCTCTCTGAAGTGTCGTAGCTCCATTTCTTCCTGCTTTTGAGCCCTGATGTCTTGTAGACGAGTCGTTTCTTGAAACATCTAACATTGAAATCAAACATTTAATATGCATTTTGTTTCACCCACCTAAAGAAAACAAAAAACTTTGGCACCTGAAAAGGAGCAGATTTTACTACAAATACAACTCGAGTATGAAGTTTTTAATGCCGGTTCTCAACCAAATACTACGAGTTTCAAGAACTACAGATGAAACTTACGACATTCCGGTAGTTCAGTTGATTGACAAAAAGGGAAACAGCCTTGACAACTGACAAGACCTAACATTTCGCGCCTGATTAAAAACGATGACGGCGGCGGCCAAGATTATCCCGCCAAACCGACGCTGGTTCCCGCGCCTGCATAATTCCACTATTAGAAGGTCTTACTCGCACCATAAGCTTAGAGCCGTTTATTCAAACGAGGTTGAGACGATGCTTAATAAAACCGCTCTCTTAATTTAATTTGTGCTGCTACAACTTAAATTTTCAATCTCGTTTTATGCCACACCAGAAAAAATAGTAAGTACTTGCTTACTGAAAATGAATTGATTTCATTAAATCAATTGCTAATTGGTCAGTTACCAACACTTCCATTTTCACTAAAACCGCGGCTTAAGTTGGACGTCGTCAACATAACCTGCCACCAAGGGCTCTTTTACTGTTATTTGCTAAGTTTCAGTTTGGAAAAATCCATCTAAGGCCAAAAACGCGCCAAATTATTTTTTTGTAGTTGTAACCATCTCTTTTTCCAATCTGGGCCGGGTTGTTCGGAGCTGGGTTAAGGTACCCAGGGTTAGTGCGAAATTCAAATACAGATATGAGAACTTAAAAAGCACATTCAGTATAATTCTTTTGTAATACAATTTGATTAATGTATGCTCTGAATAAAATAGAGAAAGTTATCGGAGAAAACGCTTTTTAAAAAGAGGAAAAGAATCCCGGGTTAAAATTTATTTATTTTTTTTTTTATTATTTTTTTATTTTATTTTATTTTATTTCAATATTTTAACAGGAACATCTATTTAGCATAGCTAGTTTAAGTAGAGTCCTGTGTACTTAACCCTGGTTTAGCGCCAATCGGCCTTCGAACAACAGCCCCCTGGCCGCTTTCTTATCATACCATACCAAACATTTACTGAGCATGCCAAAAACGCAGAAGCCGATCGCAACCCAGGATGAGATGGCGTGACAAAAGTATCTTTTCTCGCGTGATGCACACAGTCAAGCATATGTCTTGGTAATAGTCATCTTCATCGACCGTATCATTGTTAGCGGCGTAAAAGATCGACAATAACGATCATGTCACTTTAACTCTAACTTTTCTCACCCAAAAGTGACCAATAAAAAAACTTCTCACAAACATCAATACATTGTCAAGAAGACAAATGAGGAGAATTGAAAAGATCGTCAACATAAGGACATGGAACTGATCTGAAATCAAATTCTCCAAATTGGCATATAAGAAAGTGTATGGAAGTCACTAAGGATAATTCCTCTCAAGATATTGGGAGTGAAAGGGTTAAATAGAGAATAAACGTAGGTACCTTTTCTTCTAGTAGGGCCCTTCTGACGGAGACCTTTTCCTGGAGTTCCATTTCTTCACGCTCGTGCTGGGCCCGTAGCTGCATGGTCTGTTTACTCTGGTACGCACTTAATAATTCCTGCTCCTGTTGAAGTTTGATCCGTAACTCTTCCTGTTCACGCACCTGAACTTCGTCGAGCCGCAACTAAGAAACAAAGATCAAACAGTAGAGTAAGCACAAGTATTACAGCAGCTAGTAGGAATATAAGTACCATAGGTGCAATGGCTGATCATTCACACGAAGGTTCTTTGTAGCAAATGCGTTGTATAATGACAACCCAAAAAATGTACTTGCACACTTGACTTTATCATATTGGGCAATTCCCCCTGAAAGACACCAGGTCTCTGTGCTTGAAATAGAAACCTATGCAATGAATAATCTATTCTTTTGCTTCCAGGTACTTGTCAAACTGTATTGTTTGGAAGTCGTTGGTCAGCGTATTTTTGCCCCTTACCGTTTCACTAAAATTTTCAGGGGCGAGGGCACACGCGATTGGCCCGGTCGGGATATCTCGCATCTAATAAAGATCGAACAAAAATCTCAAGGACGACCATGTGGACAGCAGACCATAATAACCAAGGATTATAACCATTCACACAACGTAACGTAAGCTAACTGTAAAATGATCGGCAAATTGTCTTACCGTTTGTCTTTGTAGCATTTCTGATATACTCTGATCATATTGAACCGACAGGTCAGCCATCTTTCTCATTCTATCCTCCCGTAGCTGTTTAGTAAGTTCCTTGTGTCTCTCTTTAGGCGTTCTGTCCATGATTTGTTTTTGCAGTGCTTTATACTGTAGCGTTTGCGTCTTTATCGCCTCCCTGTACTGCTTCTTGATACGCATTTCCTGGGCCTGAGAAACATCATACTTCGCGTAAGAATTGCAAAGAACAACAGTTCACAAATTGCATCTTTTACAAATTCTGCGGGCTCAAAATATACCACCTTCCTTATTTAACAACTCTTTCACTTTGACATTCAAATCTTAGCAGAATGCAGGATGTTAGGCCCACGAACCAAGTTTAATGCCTTTGCTCCCACGAGTCTCCAACAGCTCAGTGGTAGAGCGTCCGAACTAGTAATCGGAAGGTCGTCGGTTCGACTCCTATCGGGAGAACTCGGATTGGCTTTTTTCCGAGTTTGTCTGTGAGAGTGCTAAACATACATCTTGACTGAACAAGCCTGGTCAACAAAGGATTTATTATGTAGCCGTTTTGTTTTGTTTTGTTTCACGGGAAACAGCGGGCAATCCCGAGCGTAGGCCCATCTGACCCGCTAGGGTAGCCAATCAGAACACAGGATTCGCCTCCTCTTGCCGGCTCTCGGAACCAGCCATATAATAAGGTATTAGTATAAATACTCAGATGATTATACAAAATCGCGCGCTCTGATTGGTTCGCTATCTCGGATTATCAGCCGATAATCACCTCGACGAACAAAATGGCTGCCAGTCGTTCGCGCGCTTTGATGAAATAAAACTTTTTTGTGTTGTCAAATGCTTTTCTTTTCTTTTTTGAAATAATCACCTGTGTATTTATACTAAAACAATTTTTCGCCTCAGGTTCAGTGATTCTCGGTGAATATTCATAAATATAGAGTGCCCAGGGGCAAAGACGGTCATATGAAGAAAAGGCCATACTATGTTACCTTGAGCGTTTTGGGTTGTTGTTTAAGTTCGAATAGGTGTTTCTTTCTCAGGTCCATCTCTGCCCGTTTATTATATTCCACCTGACTTGTCCATTCCGTCTGATGCTGGTTCTGTTGCTGTTCTCTTCGCAGTCGATGAACGGCACTTAGATGTTTGAACTCTAATTCCTGTGTGCACTCGTGATGTCTGATCAACATCTTGTGTGACATTTCCTTCTGTGATTCTAACTTGTTCATTTCCTGGAGGGGAGAAGACAAAAAGGAAAAAATTATTCATTGGCTCACGTAAAACCAAAAACACTCAACCGCTAACCAATCACAGCAGATGCATAGCACCAATAAACCAATCACAACATATACATACAGTTCAATGAACCAATCACAACAGATGCACACAGCCAAATAAACAATGAGAACAGATGCACACAGTCCAATGAACCAATCACAACAAATGCGCACAGTCCAACAAACCAATCAAAGTTCAAAGTTAAACCATTAGAACCTCAACAAGCGCGGGAGAAACGTGCGAGGTAGTAAGAATTGGTCTCCATTTAACATCAATTTAATACCAAATTCTTCCAACTAAAAAGTGTATGTAATTACTAGGAAGACTTACAGTGTTAATAATCCTTCGTGAGAAATGTATTTGTTTTTTTTTTCTTTTACCTCCGCAATTCTTACTTTCCCAGCTTTAGACCAAGAGCTGTCAATCTGGAGCGCCATTCTACATTTACAAGAATCTATGGCTTAGTTATCATAAACAGGAAAGAAATTTTAGAGAGAATCATACACAAACTGCGTCAGGTTTTAAGCGAGGATTGCAGTTACCCTCACCTCTGCCAGTAGCACCTTCTCCAAATTCTGCCTCTTAATGATCTGTTCCCGCTGGTATCTTCTCATTTCAGAGTTGAGAATGTACTTCTGTTCTTCAATTTTCGCTTGGTGAGCTTCACTCTGTGCGGCATGCAAAGAATCTTTTCGACCTTGATAAGACATGCGGTGACCCTGGTCCTACAAAACAACAGCAACACCGTGAACCCGCTTCCCAGCTCAAGATAACGATTGCACTCCACTGAGACCCCATTAAGCACCGCGCGCGCACCTATCCCTATGAAACTTAACAATGAAGGAACTGTGGGTTCCTGTGTAACTGCACAGTTCGGCCTTACAATTTCGTATCTTTCTGAAAAAAAGAACCAAGACTTTAATGTCGAAGCGTCGGGTCGGTGAAAAGTAACTTTCCAAGTTCCACTGGGTAGCATCAAACAATGCCCGATTGTTCACCTGGTTGCAATGTGAACAAATCGTTGAACTAATTCCGTCTGTTATTTTATCAACGGGCTTCCTATGGAAACCGCAGATACAATCCTATCAAGATGGTAATTCCGTCTGTTATTTTATCAACGGGCTTCCTATGGAAACCGCAGATACAATCCTATCAAGTTGGTAAGTCCGTCCGTAAGTAACAACAGAATCTTTCAGCAAATCATCGCTGTCTTTCGGATGCTCTTTGTTTCTCCAAGTTAAGTCGTCGGGCTCCGATATCTTCCGATTTCTTTGTTTACCCCGTGGCCAACATGCTGTTCATAGCAGGCATTTCTAACTCTTTTCCTCTTTCCGTTTTGTCGTGTCCCCTTCTCTACACAGCACAATTTGAAACGTCTACATTGCTAGCGGGATCTGACATGCAGTCCTAGACTGACTGTTGTTACGTTTGTTGGAGCCGATACAAGCTGCTTAAGTTTTCAAAGCCGGTTAATTTTGCAACCTTAGCTGCGTCTAGCTAAATCAAAGCTACCCAATGGTGAGCTCGTGGATAAAATTTTAACTTAAAAGTTAGTAATATTAAGGGATGTATAACATTTTCGTCAGTGCACAAGTGTCTTGCAGGATTAATGCAACACGGATTATCTTTCTCAAGCGCGAATGGCTATATTTTGATCACGTGATAAGTACGACGACTGTGATTCGCTGCCGACAGAACGGAACTTCAAGACGACCGTTAATTACATGGGAAATCCAAGGTTACTATTGGCTCCGATGTTTCTTGTATTACTCGTTATCCGTGACATTTCTGACCCACCATCCCAATACCTCGTGAATCCACGAGCTAAAAAGCACATTACAAACCTTCTTGAATTGTGTTTTAGCAGCCTTGTAAGCCGCCTTTTGATCGGATAGAAAAGCTTTCATATCATTGTGTTGTTTCTCTTGTATGTGTCTCTGTAGACGGCGTTCTTCTGCCTGCATCTGCTTGATCTTTTGTTCGATTTCAGTTTTGTGCCTCGCTCTTAACCTGTCCAGATCTCTCTCAAACTGGTGAATCTATCGAATGAAGCAACAGCCGATTAGTTTCTCTTTAAACTCTACACCAGGCGTTCTTAGCTTGCCATACAAAGCCGATTAACGTTTAGCCTACAGAACAGGCGTTATCTGGGTTGCTCTGATGGGCTAATCTACATACTATAATTCGAGGGTTTAACTTCAGTTACCGTTTGACTCGTGGTTATTGGGTGTAAAAGGCCTTACAGAGAGGAACCAAGCCCTGTGGACGAGGCTGAATATGATATCAACAATTAGCAGGGACCAACCCGCAAACTACCAAGAATACCGCAATCTAATTGGCTAATATCAGGCTAATATACTATTTCATCTGTTGAGTAGATACAAAGCCCGCGCTTGGAAGAAGAGAATGTACTAGGTAAGTTTAAAAACAGGTAAATAATTGCATAAAATCGACGGCAGTACGTTATTCAGCTTCTGTTAAAAACAATTAGAATACTCATTCTCGTTTTTCTCGTTTTACTCGCATACCGTCCACTATTGATTCGTATAAAACTCTAACTTGGCGCCTAGTTAATTAAACAGACTACCAGTGATCGTTTTTTATGATGTAAGCGAAGAGAGGGGGATCTGGAGGAGTTTCTTGAACTGTTATTAAGAATTTGCATGTACCCCCCCTCAGTCAACAATTTTTTCTCTAATGGTACCCCCCAAAAAGGTTAATTGTTTTGGTGACCACCCCCCACCCCCCCACCCCAAAAAAAAGAAACATTAAAGCAGAAGGAACTTCTTTATAGATTTCAAATCTACTTTGTGTAATTCGACGGGGATATATATTTTGATACTACAATATTTCTCATCATTAAGTATTGCAGAAATATTTTACGTGATTCCCCTTTCCCCCATTTTTTTGCTGTCCACCTCACTTTGTGGCCATTTCTTACGTGCCCCGCTTCCCAAATACCACCAGCCCCCCCCCCCCCCCAACTCGTCAAAAATGAATGGTCCTTAAACTCAGGTTTGTCTTCGGAATCGCAGAAGTAAGGAGGGAAATAAACACATCACCTGCTGATCGTGTTCTTTGTCGAGAATCCTACGATGTTCGTTCATCTCTGTTTGTAGTTTATTCTCCAGTATAGCGAGCTGTCGCTGGTGATTTTGTCGCAGCTTCTTGTACACCTCAAGCTGATCTCGCATTTCATCGTCTCGTCTGTTATGTTCTTGGTGTTGTCTGGCGATCACGTTCTGCGGGCGAATGGTCGCGAATCTGTCGTCCTCTTCTCGATGCTGCTGAAACTACCATGGCAAAGCAAACAGTATTTAACCCTTAAGCCCCATATATAAATATTCATTTTCTCCTAATTGTTCTCATATACTTGTTATGGTAGTAATGAGGAAAATTTGTTTAAATATCAATTCAGCTCTGTTTTTGTTGATCATTTTCATTATTCTCATAACCTGAATGGTTGATGAATAGTGAATATTGTAATGAGAAATTGGATGCTGGTCACTACTGGGAATTAAGGGGTTAACATCACTGCAAGATGGTGTCAGGGTTTATCGAGCTCCCACAGCTTCCTTCTACGAGTTTCTCATAAAAAACAGACTCCACAGCAGATCGCCGTCGCTTAATAGAGGATTTACAGTAAATACAAACACAGCCAACTAATACCACGGCAGCGAACAGTGACTTACACTAAGGGAGGGTATGACAAATGACGAGCTTTCTGCATTGCCAGCATTGCTGTCCTGGTCAGCTCCTTGTAAACTTTCAGTGCTGCTGGCTTCACTCGCTGCACTGTTGTAACTTGCGTGTCTGGATGGCTCAGCATTCTAAAAGCACAAGACAAAACACTGTCACTTGGTATTTAAGAAATAGAAAACTTGTACCGTGTTTCTATCGAGTTACAGAAACACGATTTCTAACCAATCAGCGCGCGTACTTTTTTGGGACTGTTTTCTAAAATACGATGAAGCAGAATCTTCGGCTCTCACCATTCTAATTCCACGGATGCACGATTAAAAAAGTATGGGACCCACACTTAATAAAACACGTCAAGCAAATAGAGGGAGTACAAAGAAGAGCTGCACGCTTTGTAAAAAATTGTTACTCGAGGGAGCCGGGAACAGTTACGAACCTTCTGCACGATCTACACTGGTTACCCCTAAAGGTGCGCAGAACAATTTCTCGTCTGATTTTATTTCACAAAGCGATTCATGGCGCTGGTGGTCTGGCTTTTCCTGACTACGTTATGAAGCGCAGCAGACACTTAAGGAACTCTAACCTGAACAAGTTCATCGAACTGCAACCTAATACTGAGTCTTATAAGAATAGCTATTTCTGCAGAACTATTAAAGACTGGAATGCTTTACCTAGCGAAATTGTTAATATTAACTCCGTAGATCTTTTTAAAAAAGCCTTATTCGAGTATTTTAGTCGTGACAAATTTTAATATTGTATAATAATCGATGCATTTTATTTTATTTTATTTTATCTTCCTTAGATAGGCGTCTTGCGCGATGGTAACCCCTTTGCAGGACTATAAATTTTTGAATAAAGGTTGAATAAAGGTTGAATAAATCAGTCATAGAAATCCATCAACTGTTAATCAAACCATCTGTTATTCCATCGATCCGTCATTCAAATAATTTCTCGGAAAATTAATTAGAAACAAAACAAAATCAATCATTCAATATGTCAATCTATCGACTCGTTCGCCAATGTACCAATCAATCAGTCTGCTTGTTAACCAATTTGTTTAACCAACATTACGAGCTAAACTACTGACACCTATTGTTAGCTTAATCAAACAGTTACCTGTAAATAATAAATCAGTCATTTAAAAAAATGTTACAGAAAAAAACTATATAAACTGTTAAAAAAATAAAAAAGTACTGTTTAACAATGTGTCAAGTTCATGCGCAACCTGTGACATTAAAGAGAATGTTAGCATGGGACCTATTAATGCTACCATTAGAAATTACTTTTGAGTTTGAAGGATGGCCTGATCTTTTAACTCATACTCCGTGTAAAACAACAGAGACTAGTATTATAGATAGAGACCAGGAAAATAATAGTGAAAAAAAAAAAAGAAAAAAAGAAAAACTTCACAAGTTTTACAACAAGGTAAATAAACCTGATCTTTTGAACAAGAGAACCTTGAATTTACATTAAGTTAGTATAACAGTCATCAGAATAAGGTCTCAAAAATTGAAAGCAAATTTAAAGCATGTTAGCATTGCCATTTGAGGGTCAGTTAATTTAAATTGATGTTTATGACAATGTGATATTGGGTACAAAAATTAAAATTAAAGTGGGAAAAATGTATTTGCTGATTTTATGATGACAGAAAGCAATGGGTAATAGTGCATTTAAATACTAGTTTAAATATTAGTGCATGTCAAATACTATATGTACATGCATTCAAGAGATATCCCAGGAGCACCTTGCCAGAACAGCAAAAGCCATTATCAGTGGAAGGAAATACAAAAAATAATAGGAATCAACAAAAGACAGAAAACTCAGTGTTGTAATAAGGAACAAAATTGAGAATGTTTCTTATGCAAAAATGTCATGAAAGTGTATGATTTGTACATGCTGCGGTTGCATGGCACAGTTGATTGTCAGACCAAATATGTAATATACAATGTACACAAAAGACGACTGGACAGAAAAGTACACTGAAAACAAGGTACGCATGTAATGGAATAAATGATGAGAATGTAAATCCACAGTGAATACAACATATGGATGTAACAGAATAGATTATTAGATTATTACACATGCAACTACGTATGTGTATGGATGTAATGGAACAGTAGAAAAAGTACAGTGCATATGAGGTACCGTCAACACTCTAATAAGCCCCCTCCTCCATGGCCTCAATTTCATAGACCCCCTCCCCTCCCCTCCCCTCCCCTCCCCTCCCCTCAAATTTTGTATAACAAACCCACATGGCAAAGTATGTTTTTAAAACACAAGAAATTGGGTAAATCAAACGAGTTGATTAAGTAAGTTATACCACCGTAAGGTAAAAAGGAGGTGCTGACGTTTCAAGCATTAGCCCTTCGTCGGAGCGAATAACAAAGGGCTAATGCTCGAAACGTCAGCACCTCCCTTTTACTTTACGGTTGCCTGTGTGCAGACTTCTCCTATTTCCTTTGCTGCACGTGGAAAAGGAATGACGTCCCTTTTCCGCATGCAACAAAGGAAATAGGAGACGTCTGCACGCAGGCAAACCTTACGGTGGTATAAATTTCTTAATCAACTCATTTGATTTACCCAATTTCTCGTGTTTCAATTTCCCACAGACACTGCTCCAGTTTCTTTAGAAACTATCCCCACAAAAAATATGTTTTTAAAAGCTGATTTTAGTCAAGCTTCATAGTGCTAACTTCAAACTTCACATGAGATAGCTTTTGTGCTCTCAAAGTTCTGATTTCAGGACCTTGATAACTGCTCTTGACTTGAGGAGGACAGAGTTCTTGTGGACATAGCTGGGTTGTAAATTGACTCTGACCACAAGGGTGATGAAATTCATACTGAATTATAATTGCAGAGACTGGCTCAAAGTCCGACAACCATGGATGTGCTTTGTATAAACAATGCCAATCTCGCACATTTGCTTAAAATGCAGTAAAACATAGAATTATATCTGAATGAGTGCATGCGAAATTTACTAAAGCTGAATGAGATTTTAGAAGACTGGTATTTTGGCACTCGAGTTTTTAATAAGTCATTCGTCTCTTATAAGGCTCCCCCCCACTCCTCTTCTAATGAGCCCCCCTCTCTAATACACCCCTTGGCTTTTTGGAGCATTTACAGAATGTATGTAAAGGAAAAGATGATCAGACAGAACCTGAGCTGCCCCAAAGTGAAGGAATGATGAAGAAGATAAGGAGTCTTCAGAGAAAGCCAAGCTGTCCTCGGATGCTGAGGGGCCATCGCCTTCCTCCAGTACCCCTTCATAGCTTACATGGCAAGCTGACTTGGGAACAAGGTACAGGGACTGGAGTGCAGACAGAAGAGAAGACCTTCAGTTGAATTCTAGAGGTGTTGTTTAAGTGACTTAGTCTAAGGGACTTTAATGATGCTTGGGCATTTCTGTTATAAATCCTTAACATTGTTCAGACACAAACCTGATTAGTAAAACCCAATTGGAGATAATACTCAACTGTTTAAAGGATGATCATTTGTACTCTACTATTACAGTAAAAACTAATACTGGTATTACTTTCTGGTATTTCTGCAAGACACACTATTATTGAAAAAATATATATCTCTCCCCATTTATCATATTCCTGCTTAAGCATCCTCTCCATCCACAGCCATAAAACAAAAGCAAATAGTTCCTGGCCAGTAAAGTACTGTACAGCATCATGGCATTAATTTTCTTAAACATTATTTTTAAGTGCAAAGGTTCATTTAAACTTGATGGTTAATGACTTTTATTTGCTAGGGATTTAAAAGAGAGAAAAGAGTTCAAGTTAAATCAAGCCAAATGTATGACAAAAATTAACAGGTGTTAATCCATAATCCAACAACAGTAAAACCAAACTTTACCACAATTTTAGTTATTCTTCCACATGTATAACACCGCTACCAGAATACCAACTTTCCACTACAACGTTTCATATCCCCAAATAAGTAGCATTTTACATTGTACTGGAAATGACAAAATATGTGATTGACCATGTGTATGTTGTTTTTATAGGTAATCTAATGGATTGGAACTTGCAATTTGAAATATATGAGCACAAGTGAATTTTTTGAAGACTTAAAAATTGCATGAGCCAGCAGGGCGAGTGCAAATTGTTGCCTTTGTCAATTTTTCAATTTGTTGAAAAATTTACGAGTGCTTGTTTATACAAAATTACACTCGAAATCATTTGATTACTTGTCAATAATATCCATGCAAAAATTTAATTTTTACAGTTAATTTCAACTTTCTGAACTGTTTGGGATTAACTGATATGCTCTCAGCCAACCAGCATGTTGAAATTTTTTATGTATGTTATTAGTATAGGTAATAGCATGGTTTGCAGTGATATTTGGTATAAATAACACGAGGGATATTTCAAAATTGTTGTACGTAATTTCAAGAGTCGTTAGGCGAGTGAAATTTGAGACAATTTTGAAATATCTCAAGTGGTATTTATGCCAAATATCACGTACAAATCATGCTATTATTTGTTTATACTACTACTCGCAAAAGCTTTGTAATTTTCACATGTAGGTATTTCAAATTAAGCAGAAATACCACTGCTCTTAGCCAATCAAATTACAGAAATTTCTCATGTAGTAGTATAAGTAATGGTAATAGGACTGAGTGGAGTCCAATTCGGTCTGTAATCATACGAGTGATTAACAAAATCGGACGACCGCGTAGCGGGAGTCCGATTTGTTTAATCACGAGTATGATTGCAGACCGAATTGGACGACACGAAGTCTTATTACCAATTAATCATAACTTTAACAAAATCTGTGATATGTAAACTTCTTTTCCTTTTTAAATCGAAACATATGAAATTCCAAGAAAAAAAAAGCCATTTAAGCACGCACTTGATGGCGCGTACTGTCCAATTACTCAGGCATGACGCATACTGTCCTATTTAACTGTCCTATTAAGGCTGAAATCAGGGCAGTTGATAGCCAATCAGATTTGAGAATTTTGTTATAGTTATGATTATGCATGAAATAGTTGGTCCACAAGTAAAGTTGACTACCAATAACTCAAAACCTTGCACTATATCAAACCAAAATTGATTACCCTTGGATTTCTGTCACACGTTTACAGTCATTTTACCCACAGTAACTCCAGTCCTCAATAACACAAACCTCCTGCTAACTCCAAGCAATTTTCACTTTCATTCAAGTAACTCAAACCTTTTTCAATTTGCTTTGAAGAGTTAAGTTGGTGGAAGTCGACTGTACGGTATGACACAAATTGAAGGGAGAGTACAAGCCATGAGAAGCCTACATGGCCTGAGTTGATCATCGTTTCTTACCGACAATTCTTCAGATTTTTCATCATCCAAGTCTTGATCAACAGTGGAACTGCTGTCTCCTTCTTCACTTATTTCCCCTGTAGCATCACCCATGATCATCTTCTTCATCTTGCGATAATTCATGTTGTCAAGAGCCCTCACCGCTTGCTTAGTTCTCTCTATTAAATCAATGATTATTTCTGAAGGTCTTTGCCGTGTTATAAATCCATGCTAAAGGTAAAAAAAGGAACAAAAAATACAATGTAGAGGTGTTCAATCCCAGTGATTAAAAAAAATTCTGGCAAGAAAATGAAAACAGTGTTTCTCACCAGTGCAATTAAAATTCGTTGTTACATTGAAAGAAGGGAAAACAAATAAGAGGGAGAATAAGGCAGAAGGGGTAGTTTCATATAAAATGCTACAGTTAAGTCCTACAAATGATAAACCTGATAAGTTTCAGATTTATCAGCCTAGGCTACACTGTGGGTGTGAGGACCACTGCCTTCCGCATGGTTATTTGCAACTTGACAGTGATAATGCAGCGCTTTCCAGTTTCTTACTTGTAATAAATCCTCTGCAGTAGGCCTGGCTCCTGGTTGCTTCCTCAAACATAACTGCACAAAATCCAAAAAAGCATCTGACCTAAAAGTTGAAAACATAAAATACTCAGCAAGGGTGTCTAAACTATGTTAGTACTATATGTTAGTATCACCCAACTAGTGGACTAATGAAAAGGCTACAATCTGATTGGCTATGCTACTAGAGGACTAATAGTCCTTGAATAGCAAAATTTGAGACGCGTTCTTTCATTTTCTTCCCAAACTAACATTTCTTCAACTGGCATTTGCTAATTTTATTATTGCCTTTTCTGTCCGACTAGTTGGGTGATACTAAAACACTTAGACCCTTTGCCATCAGGGGCCACGGGTCAACAGACCTTGCAGGCTATGGTTCTAATTGTTAACTAGCTTAGTACCAATGAATGTACTGCTCATCTATACAATCTTAATTAATTCACAACCCCTTTATTTTGACATCTAAATCCCAGCAATGTGCAGGATGTTAGTCTCATGAAACTAAGTTAATGGTCTTGATCTCACAAGTCTCCTATACTTCAGTGGTAGAACATTCAAACAAGAAATCTGAAGGTCATAGGTTTGACTCATATTAGGATAATCAGATTTGCTTTTTCCAAGTTTGCCTGCAACAGAGCTGAGAACTACACCTTGGCCCAACAAAAATCATGCCCTTTGTACTTCTACAACCCAAGTAGCAGCTGCCTTGGATTATATGTTGGTCTGCAACCCAAGAAAAATACAATAGCAAGAAGAAACGGGCAAAGCAATGCCCCTTATTCTGAAGAAATGGAGCTCCTACATATAGAGGTCTATAATTTACATGAGCTGCCATCTTTTCCACTGCTATACTTGTCCAACTGCAGCTCTACTTACCAGCATTCTGTTGTTGAAAGCATTGGTGGTTCATTCTGGGCAATGTGGTAAAGTGCACTCATTGCGTTCATGTTGAACAGTGGAGGTTTTCTCTCAGCTGTAAGGATAAGGATGAAAACTACATATGCAATAAACATCAAATGCAACACAATTAAAAGAAAAGTAAAAGGATGTATACTTGAAGAACTGGGATTATCAGGTGATCAATATTTATCTCCTCTGAACAAGACCAGCACCTTACCAGAGATGTTTAGAATTGGGAAGGGATATCAAATTGAAATCTCCAAACTAGGACAAATGAAAGGGCTTGAAACTCACAAGGGAAAATGACTGTTAACTATAAATGTAAATATTTTGTACGGGAATCATTTATGCAACTAAATTCGGTACTCACCTAGTTCAATACATGTGATTCCCAAAGACCACACATCCACCTGGCAAAGTCAAGAAATACACACATTAGACAGGTAACCTAAATTGCTACTAGGAACTAAATTGTTATATAGGAGAAATGTTTAAAAAATAAATTCAACAAGTGCTACTTTGATCACAAGGATCTCATTAATGCAGGTGGGTTTTGATTTTTTATGACAGTGACAGTGAGTGTCCTTTGCGAGTTACATTCATTACAGTTTGCCACAAGATGAATATTTAAATATCTCTTTAATTCATAGGTTAACCAACACCCCCCTCCCCCCCCCCCCCCCCGGCTGGTTTATTGAGAGAAACAGATCTCCCTCACTTTTCTGCTTTCCACAATGTTGCTTAACACTTGTTAACAATGAGTGCTCAACAAACTGTCATGAAGCAAGTGGCCACAGTTACTAAGCTACTGTCCTCCAAAAAAAACAATACTGCATTCCTTATGTTATCTGTTACTTTAAATAGGCATATGGTTTGTTTCATGCACTTTCCAGACGAAAAAAGGTGCCCATAACTAGTTCATCATAAAAGGATACTTTTAATCATTTGTTCTCACCTTTCCATCATATACTCCCTCATCCATAGCAAGAATGACTTCAGGGGCCATCCTTACAAAATAATTACAAAAATATTTCACTACTGATTCCTTGATTAAATTACTGGTATTGCGTTTGACCAGGTTTCAATAAATGCCATAAAAGCAAAACCAAAGTGATAACTGAAGCCAATCACAACAATAACTATGCACACAGTGCAATGACTTACAAGGAGGATTCAAAGTTAACACACGCTATCAGCTAGCAGGTCACAAAAGGTCTTAGTACATGTATAACTTTGGACTGGCAGATACATAACTGGTAAAATATTCTTGAGCCAATTCCCTATCGTATGAAAGCAGACCTGAAACAGCCACAAAATTATGGTACCTTTGACAATAAACCCAATCTACAGTTAGCCATTTATATATATATATATATATATATATTGTAAAAGTTGATTAATCATAAAACAGTGCTCAATACGTGAACGTAGAGCGAAGTAGTTGTTGCAGGAGAAAAAAACTCACAAACAAACTACGGGTTTATCCCTACAAGCCTGTTTCGTGGTTGCCCACTCATCAGGGGATATATCCCCTGATGAGTGGGGAAAAAACCCGTAGTTTGTTTGTGTGTTTTTTTCTCCCGCAACAACTATATATATATATATATATATATATATACACATTTCATGTACTATTGTATCTAAATAAAAGGGTCATATGCTTAAAGGCATCAAGACTAAGAACTGCTGACTTACCAGTATGGTGTTCCAACAAAGGAATTAGCTGGGGCTTTGAAGGCTGCAGAGCCAAAATCAGCTGAATAGAAAATGAAAACAAACGTCAAGAAACCCACATGTAGCATAAAGTTGCAAATAAAGAAAATTTAGCAGGGTGTTCATAAGGCATCAGAGATCGGAGAATTCTCTGGCCACTACGAAGAATTCTCCGCCTACTATGAAGAATTCCCTGGTCAAATTTAGACAGCCTGAGCTAGTTTTAAATTCAGACATGGAGCCCTTTCAGAATATTCTCCTGTTACTTTACACAATTCTTCTGCTGCTACAAATCTTATTGACCTGATGTTGTTACAACAGCTATCTATTTGTAGTGTTCTGTAATACTGATTAGCCATTGTAATTAGACAAAATGTTTAGTTGGATCACTTACCCAATTTGACTGTTCCATCTTCAGTTAAAAGAACATTGCCAGCTGAAATACAGAACAAGAAAAATCAACTGACCATTACACACCAAACTAAGCACACATATGACAGCATAAATACACCTATGCATTACAAGATGGCATAGAAAAGAATTCATTTTCTTCTGTTTGGCCTCAAACTAGACTCATTTGGGCTCACACTAGCCAAGCCTAGCCAGGTCAGCAACAATAGAGCAGATCAAAGTCAAAGAAGCCTTGTGTGGTTCACAAATAATAATGTGTCAATACTGTGTTACCTTTGACATCTCGATGAATTCTTCCATTCCGATGTAAATATCCAAGACCCTGCATTAAATTAATAAGAACATATACACTTTAAAGCTCTGTAAAATGTACAGAAAGCCCACAATTGTGTAAATACCTACAGTCCTGGTAAAAGGTTCAGGGCAGTGCCATTTTGCAACAAAAGGGACCATTCATCTTTTACAAGGGAGGGGGGACTGGAGGGATTTTTGGAGAGGAATGCGAAAAAAATGCTTTTGAGGGGAGGGAGGGCATTCCCAAAAATTAGGGAAAAGGGGGATAACATGAAATATTTTTAAGCAATAATTTTATGTCACTGTTTTAATCTAAAATTGACCTCTCTTTCTTTTAATTTGTGCCCTCTTATAGACAGCTCTCTGTGGTATTAGAAATTGGAAGTGGAGGGGGGGGGGGGGGATTCATCCAAAAAAAATTACCTTTTCAAGTGGAGGTCATGCAATTTTTAAATGGTGCTTCCTGAATGACACCAGCCTTCCCTCCCTTGTGAAAAATGAACAGTCCCTAAGCTGGACATAAATTGCTGAATAGAATGTACTTTACCCATATTCCTTATTTGAATGTTGGCACGTCAAGGTACTTGCCAAACAATTTGAGAAATCAACCATGATTAGGGAAGGGGGAAAGATTGTAAGAGACAAGAATGATGAGAACACAATAAAAATTATAATAATAATAATAATATACGCCATTTATATTGCGCATATTCTATATTAATAATCATATGCGCATTACAATCAGACCAATAGACCATGACACCGGGAACATGCCCTACTCTTTTCGAACAGTGCCATAGATTCTTTTACGTCCCACATTACAGATAGAGTTGTGAGATGGGGCCTACGGTTTATCGTCCTTATCCGAGAAGACTAGAAAGTCTAACCATTTGCAGATGCCATTACAAAGGCAGCACTTTCTACTCAATTATTTTAAGACCATGAGTGTTGGTCTGGCCGGGGTTTTGAACCCGCGACCTCCCGCACGGTAGTCCAGTGCTCTACCAACTGAGCTAACTGGTCGGCGGTGTCATGTCACAGTGGTGTATACAGTAGCTGATTCTGAGTTTGTGTAGATACATCTGATTTTGTTTAAAATAAATAGATCATTGAATTGAAGTATACCTCCAATGCATCTTGACATATAGCAGCAATTTCTACCTCCTTAAGGGGTTTCTTGTGAACTGGGAAGACAATGTTATGGTGTTACATGTACATGTACTGTAAACAGACTATTACAAAACTATCAAAGCTATACAATAAACATAACACAAAGAATATTTCAATATTTTTGCGATGATCTCTTACTTATTAGTATAAATCTACTAGCACAAATGCTGCGCTCTGATTGGCTACACTACCGACTATCTATTCTGTGATAGATAGTGAGTAGTGTAGCAGTGTGCCCTTGCTAACAAAATGGCAGCCGCTTCTTCACGTTTTCGAAGTGTCCATGAAGAAGATTTACACAGTTTCCTGGTCGAGCTTGTTCCAGAAAAGACAAAGTTTTGAACGACTAGTAAATTTATACTAAAACAATTAGATTATTCGCTCTTGATTTCTTTCGCGTGATAGAAATCTTGAGCTCATAATCTAATTGTTTATTAGTACACTGCGTCATTTTAAAGTAGGTAATATTCATATTAATATTAATAGCAGAATCTCATTCACAAGTTGTCATTAAAAACCCACACTGCTTAAGCCTAAATTGAAATTACAGTACACACTGTAAGCTGGGCTTCTCTGGCATGACACTTGCTTAACCCTTCAACCACAGATTGCATCCAATTACAAAGAACCAGATAAGATAACTACAGACAGTAAACAACTCAAAATAACACTCAAAATAATAATAATAAAGTGAACTAACCTTCTAGAATATCAGAAGCTGATCCTACACAATACTCCATGACAAGCTACAACAAAGAGAATGCCTCTAATCAACATGTACAGAATAGAGATGACAGTACAATATTCTAGATATTTGTTTCTTTGCTTTGGATGTCACACTGGTGCAAAGTGGATCAAATCACATCACTGTTTTTACATCTTAATGTTTAATCATATTATGGTCTCACCCATGCAGTATGCTCCTTCAAATGGCATCCTTTGTAGCTGATTGTATTCTTGTGGTTACACTGCTTCAAGAATTTGACTTCTTTCACAATATCCTGCCATTTCTGTATTACATAGAAAAATACAGCAAAATACATAAATGGCAGTTCTAATAAGTTACACTATTATATCTCTCACTTAATATGCATGCTGTGATTAGTCAGTTTAGCAGGCCGTACTTCACTGTATGGCAAGCTAAATTCACAAGTTTGTTTTGAGATATAATAAATAATTATATTGAAAACCTTGTTTTCTCAATCCATGCTGTAAGATATGGATACTTGTTTTCCGCTCGGATTTACGGCCCATGTGCTTCATGCGTGGGCCATTAATCGGAGCAGAAAAAGCTTGGTCCATAACTTACAGTAAGGACCTCGAACTCAGTTAGTAAGAGGTATATGTTTACTTGACCACTTTATACCTATAACATAGTGGGAAAAAAATGTTAAGACGAACCTCTGTGGACTGCTTCCCACTATATGACATCTTCTTGATAGCCACCACCTCATTTGTTTTGACATTTCTGGCCTGTAACACATCCCCCAAAAAATACAACAAACATATTTCAATGACTTCAGAAAAGTCCTGCTAACAATGACAATAATAATAACATAACCAGCAACAGTTCTTTTCAGAACAAACTGTACCTGGACAATCAAATTCCACAAACAAGTACTGTACTGAGACTGCTGGGACTGAGACTGCTTGTGAGTTTTTCAAAAAGCTGAAATTGCACGAGCCGCTTTGGCGAGTGCAATTTCAGCTTTTTGAAAAACTCACTCGTGCAAATTAATTCCAAATTGAACTCGAAACCGTATGATTACCTTTACTAATAACGTCAGTGGGTTCATATTGCACAGCTGTACAATAAAAGAAATAAAACTGCCGTGCAAAATACAGTGTTCACATATACAGTGTACACGCTCTCAACAATTTTGTCAACTTCACCCAGATCATGATGCATCAAAGGAACCAATGAATCTTTGACAAGTGGATTCATTGCTTCCTTCAATGCTTCATGATCCAAGTGATCTTGCACCACAAATCAAAATTCATAGGAATGAACCCCTAGTTATTCTTAATAAAATGCTCCATTCATTTACCTGAATTGAGAGCGACAGTCGGAGAAGGCTAACTAAATAATCTGTCACTAGAGTCATTCACAACACTCACATAATAAACAGCACCAAAGCTTCCATGGCCTATTTCTCGCAGATCTGCAAATAGTTTTTCAGGATCCTGTTCATCAAATAAACCTGCATATTCGGGATTTCTGAAGAGTCCACCCTTCACATGTACATAGGGCATTGCCGCATCAGGGACCCTCTGTCCACAGCAGAGTGGAGGACAATGATGTAAAGCCTGCTGAAAAACAACATTAAACAATCATTATCAATTGTTGCTAAATGCATCTTACCAGTTATAACCAGTGATTAAGTGATTCAAAGTCACCATAGATACCAAAAAATATCTAACTTGTAAGCAAAAATATCATTTTATTTACAAAGAGTTAGACCAAACTAAGCATACTATTATTTTAAAAACTTTTACAAAAGTTGTAACAAGGTTTATTTGTTAAGAAGACACTTTTATGGTGAAATCAAACCTCCTTAATAGATATTCTTGGTCTGGCAGTAGGAATTAAACCGATAAGAAATTAGCCCAATAACATAGGAACTATTAAACTAGTCTAGGCAACGCAGTAAAGTAACACCTGTAGTAGTTAAAAATGATAATTAAGCACAAAAACATCAATTGTCTTGATAAAGATCACTACTGCACCATGTTGGAGTGCCATGTTGGGTGTACATCTAAATTGCCCCTTAAAGCTATTTCTGTGCAAATGTAAACTCCTGAAAGGGCTGCCCTACAACTGCATCTGACAGTTGAAATAGTAAAAACCAGAAGAACAGGTGTTCGACTGTGGTCTGATACTTGAACACCACCCCCTCCCCCCCTTAAAAAAAAGGTTCACTACAGAAACCAGGAACAGGGAAAATTTGCATAGTAACATCAGAGCTAAAAATTAACTCCAGTGTTTGGTGGCCAGTCGGGCCAGTTTCCCTGAATTCTTTGTGGCCCATCCCAAAATGAAGTAGCCCTCAATTTCCTCTAGTTGTAAATGTGGATTGCTCATGGAATCACTGTTAAAATGGCTCGGAATTTCCACTTCAGAAATAAAAATTCACTAAAATGGATGATCTTAGAGTCCAGACAAAGAAACGAAGAGAAAGGTAGTCCAATTAAACTACACATTGAGTTTTATTTTTAACTTTGTACTTCACATAATTTACATTGCAACTTTTCGAAATTCTGTGGCATAGTCACACATTGGGCTTTCAAACCTTAACTTTTGGTGGCCCTGGTCAGTTTCAACTCCTCACTGGTAACCATGCGACCGCCAATTTTTAGCTTTGGTTACATGTGTGTGTGTGTGTGTGAGGAGTGGGGAGGAGGGGGGGGGTTAACAAACATACAGTATAAATGAGTGGATCTTCAAGTCAGGTGGTAATGGACATTTATAAGCAGTTTTTAGGGCTTCAAAAGTCAATATATAACATGAAAACATCAAACCAAAAACACTGACAATCAGGCATATCCAATGGAATTGGAAAAAACACCATTTAAAAAGCACTTATATCAGAGAACAACTTTTACAGATACTACTACAGAAAAAGAACAACCAAGAATTCCAAGTATCCTGGTATGTCTTACATCAGAGAAATGATATTCTCTTCAAACAAAATGCACCTAACATGAATACCAATGAAAATCACTACAGCTTTCTTGGAGAGTTGTTTTCCCAAGAGAAATGTCAATATGTCTGGGCAAATAGTTCATTCGTTTAAACAAAACAATGCTTATTAGGTTCTAACTGTTTTTGTTTGCCCACCTCTGTTAGCTAAATCACCAGTTTAAATATTTTATCCAAAACATGATAAGGCCACTTAATTCAAAAAAGGCTTTTAAGTGTGTTTGGTACCAGCATATGAAAAATTGGTTGAAAGGCACTTTGCTAATTCAGGATTGATTTCAGAACAATACTCATACTATTCTTGTATTACTTGTTAGAAAGTACACTCTAAGATCAAAATATTAACATCATCGTTATTAGAAATATTTAAAAGCATTTCCCACATTGGTATTATTAATCTACAATTAATATCATAAAATGTGCATTGTAACACAGAGCTAAGTATGTCCATGCAAGAGCGCATTAAGTTGAAATTATTTTTTAACAGCAACCTGATCGAGTGATTTGTGTAATGGCCAAGCGCACCGTGTCGGAATAATCTGTGTGCTTAAATTTTGGGACGAACCGATATTCTTAATTCAAACATAACAGTGACGTGCTTCGCTGTAGACCAATACACATTTCCTCTTAATTCGGCGTTGAAGAGCCCCTTCTCATGCACTGAAATGATTTTTTCATACATCAATGGAAAGGCAATCGCCTGTCGTGTGCCTTGGAACGGATCGCTTGAAGCGCATGCCACGGAAATATGGCGAAAATGACAATTACACGGTTACGTCCAAACTGGGCATTAAGTTCGCAATTAAGTCAACCTTATGAGAGATACTTACACAAGGCATAAGAAATAAACTTCCAAGTCTTTGGCAATTTAAAATAAAGCTTTTGTCCACTTGAACCGGAAATTGGTCTCCCTAATTCTTACGGTATTCTCTCGTGTCGCTCAAGTACATGCGACCAGGTAATAGATACGAGTTTTCTTTAGAGGAATCGCTGTGACAATACGGTTAAGTTGAGACTACAGATGGTTAAAAGCGGCGGTTTGATGATAAAATACCAGAAAAATGGTCGTTTAAATTGACCTCTCTCCCACCTACCGACAATTAAACCACTTTGAGGTACGCATTCCGGACATGGAGAAACGCATAACACTGACATTACCCTTAACGAATACATCACCGGCCAATACTATGGACATGTCGACGTGATCGACATTTTTCTTGTTCTCAGCAAAATCATGTGCAGTCTACCTCCAAAATCTACGCCCCGATAATTTATACAAATCAAAATATAGCAACCAAAACGAAATTTTCGCCGAAGCTCGTAACAGAAAGAGTCTAGGGGTGCGCCCAAGCAGGCCAACTCACTATTTCACGGCGAACCTAAACAAACGATTACCGCGAAAAATTTATAGATCTAATTAAATGTGGACTCCTAAGTCTAGCTCACAACACAACATGGCCTAGTTACACCAGTGGAAAACAATTAAACCTTATGTCTTGGCCTACTTTGGTGAACCATCAAATATCACCGTCCGGAATTATCTTTGATCTTGTGTGGAGTTTATACACGCGCCACTAAAGTTGTTACTTACACTGTAGGAACTAGGAAGAGATGATAAAAATGCTGTCTATCCTCCAACAAAATTTCACAACCATAGTACTTGGTTAGTTCGTTTAACAGACTCTTCTCCAAGCAATACATGTGATCGGACGCTATAGCACTACACTGCAGCCATTGTCCGACGAGTGTACAGGCAACGAAACAGAAACGCTTCGATTTTCTGGCCGGTTCGACGTAAGATGACTTTGTTAATATAGAGAATAGATATACTAGGTCTAAACATTACCTCGTATTCTTGTTTTCTTTCGAAGAATCTTCATGAAACACAACAAAAACCTACAAAATACTAATCACTCCCCAACAACATGGCGACTTCGGACCCAACGCCTGCGCAATGACGTATGACGACCAAATCGCCCAACTAGACCCCAGTTGATTCCTCGAACTTCCACCAGGATATAGAGAAAGAAAAACTGTAAGTTTTCGTTTGGTGTAAAAAAAAATAATGCAAAAAGAATTGAAAATTGGCTATTCTTGCTGGAACTTTGACCAAAAGAACAAAGTATTAAGAAAAGTCAGCAAAACAGCACAACCCATATCAAACCGTCCAAACAAGAGCTGCCAGACAGTAGGCAAACTCTTTCGACATTGTACGGGATTAAATCTCTCGTTCTACCGCACTGTTCATTACTTAGGAGCTGCTTGGGCAATTAAAGCTAGTATCTCATCTACAAATGTACCCAAATTAAACAATTTTGGATTTTCAACTTCATCTCCCACCAATTTTCACTCAGAGCAATGAAACTTCAACAAAACTGATAACAAAAGTCGTATCTACAGCTGCATGTGCATAATACAGCTGAGGACCAGGATTTTCCCGTCAAATTTCCTGCTTTTTTTTTTGCAATGCATGTTATTCGTATTCTTTTTCCAAGTGTGAGGTGGCTTTTCGGTTTTGCTCCTGACGAGATAGTGAAGACGAGTTTTTATCTGAACTGAAGGGCTGTTAAGAGGCGTTACTTATCTATTTTTCAGAGGGGTGGGAAGGGGGGCAGGGTTAGGGAGGTGACAGTTTGGAAGAATTCTCGAGGGGGCACGTTTCTCGAAAGTCCGTTAACTTTACGGACCCGGAGTTCCATTTTTGAGTTGGAGTTTATCGAATATTTGTTTCATTCTTGACGTAGAAACTATTCCAACAAGCAAGTTAACCTGGAATTGCCTGGCTTAAATTGAAAAACCAACAAAAATGTTCTTCCTGCTGTAAATGTTGCATTCAAATTTTCCACATTAGATAAGCTAGTAACTGGCACTTTAATAGAGAAAACATGGCAAAACTTACAAAACAAAGTTCACATCATTCCCACTACGTTGCAGGTACATGCACTGTTTTGTAATGGAATGTCTGTGTAATGGAAAATTAAAAGGAAATTACACACACAATGGTAAAAATGATTTTTATCATATTTTTTAATTTCATTTCATATTTTTATATTGACAAGGTTTACCATGCGACTACTCAAACCAAGGCCACCAAAATAAATTTTCATTCAAATTTTTAGAGTCTGTTCTTGATGCTGAACAACAGTTTTGTGGCGAGTTTCTACCGACTAAGATGATTCTTTTTCAATCTTGATATGTTTTGTACAGCTACATAGTAAATCAATGCATTTTAAGCGATGTATAGAACACTTCTAGAGATTCTATTGTTTAGATACTTGATCATGATTAGATAATTTGTATGAAAATTTGTTGAAGTTGCCTTGGTTTGAGGACTTGCACTGTAAAAGTGCTAAAATAACAAATATTATACAAAACATCATAAAGCATTATATAAATCTTATTACTTCATTATCTTGTTTCAATTTTCCGTAACTGCTTTTTCTTCATTCTTTTAATCTTTGCAGTGTTTTTGATCTGAAAAAATAAACAAGGAAAATTATGGACTACAAGCATGTGTAACCTACCTGTTCATGGAGTAATGTGATATGTAGGGTTTTTGTTGCAGATGTACAGTTGCCACTGCCACAATCATATTTATATATGACAAATACCTATCTTTCATTTTCATCAACAATTTGCCCAACACTACCACCTTTTTTTCAATCTAGTTAACTCTGAGCAGAAATAAGGGCGAATATGATTGACTCCAGAAGTCTTGTGGTTAGTACTCCCTTACCTGTCCATAATGCTTGTAATCTCTTTACACGACTATAAAAAAACTCTTAACACAACTATAGATAGACACCTTTATTTGAAATCAAAAAAGTAATTTCCCCATGGTAGTCCATTCAGGGAGCTTACAAAGCATACCTGCTATCAATAGGAGCCCTGAGTTCACTAATTACTGGTAAACTATAACTAATAATAATAATAATAAAACATAAACAAGGTAATATAACAAAGGAACTAAAACAAGATAATTTAAGATTAGGGACATTTACAATAACTATTAAAAACCATACTTCCATGGTAATAAAAGGATCTCTTGGCCACTTCTGTTCTTATAGCAGGCAGATGCAAGAGATTGATCTGGCAGGTTAAACGAGCACAAATGTCCTTGTTAAAAACAAAGTAGTTCTTAAAATACTGTCTCACTGCCTGCTATGGAATTAAGCTGCTGTAGCTATAAACCAACAAACTCTCAGAAGCATGAAGCACCAGACATAGGTACTACTGTCTCCTCCACGGGTTTACTTCATCTTGAGTACTTCTTCCCATAAACTATGTAAATAGGGACAGTTATAGAGCATAATTTTGGGTCTGTTGTTGGTTCTTACCACTTGAACAACTTGTGATTTCTTTTCATTTTCTTCTCTTTGTTTTCTTCTTTCTTCTATTCGTTTTCTCTTTTCCTAGAAATCACAAAGAGAAGCGCAACAGAACAATTAGAACTGTTTCACTTCCAGAGTAAAGTGTCCACTGAAGGCAGAAGTCAAAAAGAGCTTCCAACTTTCACCTCCAGGTAAAACAACCTAGTTATCCATGAAGATCACATTGCTTAACATTTTGAAATCTTTTCACCACAACGGCTAGGATAAGGCCAAGGTCTTGACAACTGCTAATCTTTTGTTTTTTTTTTAACTTTTAGTCCTGTTACTCTTTTTTGCAGTTGGAGTGCTACAATAATACACAGACTACTCTATTGTCAGATACAGAGTTTATATGAAATATGGTCCAGCAACTTTCAACTTTCAGTAGTTACATGAACACTGTACACTACTGTTTGAAATTTATGCATAAATTTGGAAATGCATATAGTATTATACCGTAAATGGAAGCATGCAATATAACTGGTATTTGAAAGCCGCTGATGAAAGGTAGTAACTTGCATATTCTCTACTCCAATTTCACATGTAAATTGCACCAAGAATTCTCAATACAAACCTCTTTTTCTTTTTGAGTTTTGTTTTTGAGGTCTTGCTCATACACTTTCATTAATTTCTGCTCCATTCTAACTTGCTGTTTCTTATTCCAGGAGGTGTGAAGAGCCCGCACCCCAATAACAGCTGATTTCCTGAAACAATATAGGACTCAAATAACTGGTGATTTTACAACTACCATATGCGATCAATAGTTTGCCTTTTTCATCTTGATCAGAGGAATTTGTATAAGAGATTAGGCTTGAGCCATCCAACTTTGTGCACAACTAATTTCATGGTGAGCTACAATTAAATGCTTGGCATAAATTCTCGATTTGCAGCTTTTTCTGAGAGATGTGAATGAGGTTGCTTCAAAGGTGTATACTACAACAACATTGATCCCTTTAATCTTGGTGAATAGTGGTAATATCAGAGAATAATTGTTAGATATAAATCTGTGAAGTCGTCTATCCAGACATGCACAAATAATAAAAGACCAACATGGTCAAATTATTACACAATCTTTATTCATTTTTCAACCTAAGAAATCAACTTCTTAACTAACATCACAGATGGATTATGGATATGACACAGTAAAAAAGTTATGATTTTCCTGCAGTTATCAAAACATGCTTCATTTTTAAATGATAAAGTTAAAAATAACAACTAATTTATCTGTATCCATGGTAGAATTATCATTGTTTGCAACAGAAATATAATTTTCAACCAAATGGTTCTGATATTTTTCATTGACAGTAGGATAAACTGCATAGGGGAAATGAAACAAACTGTTCAGACTACGTGGTAAGGAAACTGCAAAACAAGCGCTAAAAATAGACCTCAACAAATGACGTAAAAACAACAAACAACAACAGTTAGATTTCCGTATTACACCATACTTCATTATCTATGCTGCAGCTGTATTGTCTAAGGTATAAACGTACGTGGAAACATTTCTTATTTTCGAAGAACGAAGTAGTACAGCTACAGTATGCATCATGAAGTATGGGGTGATATGGAAATTGAGACTTCACAGCAACTAAATTTACCGATGAGGTTACATCACTTCTTTTAATACATTTTCTGAAACGTGCCTATCTCTTGTATGACGTAATCCGTGCGTGTCCCGCGAATCAAACGTACTCTATTTTAACAGCGCTAACTTCCACGTGGGCAAATTGTCTTGCATACGATTCAAAAATAGTCAAACGAAGCTTAAGTTCAGTTTACATAGAGTGGCATATTTCAGCTTACCTCAGTAAAATCCAGGAATAGTAACAATTTGCCTGCTTAGTTTGAAATGTGCTGCAACTCAGCCCAGTCAAGGGAACAAAAATCCCGAGAAACATTTCTACATAATATGTGGTAATGAATTTCTTTCTACGTACAGTTTCATAGGAAAACAGAACAAGGACCAACGAAATTTTGCATGCCTTACATACCTCTTTTTCTCACTTTTCCATATTCTTCCGGATTTCGGCCGCCCTCTCGGGATCTTTGCCGGTTTTTTTTTGTCTTTTGGTTCGCCAGTGTCTGTAGTCGACGCCGCCATCTTGCTCTTTGGCGCCTTTACACAATTGCTCAGCGGAAATCAACAGGAATGACGTCATCTAAGATGGCGGGTCTAGGACGTCTTCGTTTTGGAAGTCAGTTTCTTGAACCCACTGTGGTTTTTTTCAAATCTAAATTGTCAATAGGCTTTGTTAATAGAAAGCCAATCCTTCCTGGACATATTCTTGTCTCTCCCATACGGGTTGTCAAGAGGTTTTCAGAGCTAAGCGAGGAAGAAGTAGCGGACTTGTTCCAGAGCGCACAGAAGATTGGTAGAGTTCTTGAGAAGGAATACGGTGCAACGTCTTTATCCATTGCGATTCAAGATGGACCAGAAGCAGGACAGACAGTAGAGCACGTTCACGTCCATGTTTTACCAAGGAAGAAAGGAGATTTTGAGCACAATGACGACGTCTATAAAGCTCTGGACCATCATGATAAGGAGCTAAAACAAAATGGTAGTGAACTCGGTAATACTGGTTTTAGGACTGAAGAGGAGATGGGTAGAGAAGCAACACGTCTGGGCAGTCTACTTTAAACTACACTTATGAAGTTTAAATTACTCTTTCTAATGATTATTGTGTGTCTTTCCTTGTCGGTTTATTTTTGTTGAGAGGATACTGTGGACTTGTGTTACTTGGATCTAGGCAAAGGTTAAATACGGCGATGGACAAAACACTGACCCCCAGTCCATGGACTACCCCAATGGACTACCCAATTCATTGTTACACTATATTTATTTGAAATGGCGGCGAAGGCCTTGTGGAACGATGCCCGCCATTTTGAATAATTAATCCAACCTACATGATGTAGGTATCGCGTTATTAACTATCCAACTATTTCAGTCTTCATTTAAAATCGATACACCAACTAATTTTAGATGACAACAGCAGTAAGCGAAGACTTGGAACCAACTCGACATGCACGTATACCTTACGGTTTGAAAGCCGAATCCACCCTCCATAGAATCGCATAAAACCAATCTACTGTTAATCCAGGCAAAACTATAGATATTCATATTCCACGACTATACGAGGATATGAAGTATTGTGGGGATAGTTTCTAAAGAAACTGGTGCTGCGTCGGTGGGAAATTGAAACAAAAGAAACTGGATAAATCAAACGAGTTGATTGGTGGTATAACTTACAACAACAACAACAACAACAACACGCACTTTATTTTAAAAAACCAATACAGAGACCATAGTAGCCCGCAATTAGCATAGCTATTCTAGGCGGGCTACTTAATTTTGGAATGGATGTTTAAAACAAAAAAAATTATGTACAACAACAGAAAAAAAATATATATATATATATTTAACAATATTAAGAAAAAAAGAAGAAATGGAAAACAAACTATTAATAACGACAGTAAAGAAAAGAGAAAATAGAACCAAATTAACTTTTAAGACTTAGGGGAACTATTTAATAGCCGCATGTGCTTAGAAAGGTCAATGTTGCGCATTTCAACATTCATCTCCTCAGTTCCAAGAATATTTAGAAGTAAATCATGCAATTTACGTTTGAAGGGTGCTTTCCTAAGCCCACAAAGTTCAGGAGGGATACCATTCCATATTTTAGCACCAATTCTTGAAAATGAAAATAACTGTTGATTTGTTCTTGACATTTTTATGTGGAGGTTCCCAGCTTGTGAGAATCGTGTGGGGTAGGGGTGAATCTTTTCGGAACGAGTAAATAGATTGGAAATATTAGGTGGAGCACATCGATTAGCAGCATCATGTACCAAAGAGGCAACTGATTTAAAATAAAGCAATTTTACTGGTAAGATTCGGGAACTAACAAAAAGAGGAACAGTGTGAGATTTGTAGTCTAAGAAATGCATTAAACGAAGAACACGCTTTTGTAAAATGACGATTTTGTTTATGTAAGTATTTGCAGCTTGACCCCAAGCAACGAGACCATAAGAAATATAGGGTTCGATTAGGGAGTGGTAAATATTTAAAAGTGTGGTAAACGGCACCAGATGCCTAAGCCTAGCAATAATGCCAATTCCTTTGCTTATTTTCGTCGAGATATAATCAATGTGGTACTTCCAAGAGAGAGAACCATCAATTAGAACTCCAAGGTACTTCACATATGTTTTACGCTCGAGAGATACTAATTGTTTAGAATTGTTATCAAATATTTTAAGGTTGACTTCGTGGCGTAGTTTGCGTTGATAAGAATGGAAAATAACAAAGTTAGATTTAGCCGTATTGAGAGATAGTTTATTTGAATTTAGCCACTCACACAATTTAAACAATTCCTCATTAGCAATGATCTCGAGATTTTTTAGGTCTTTTTCTGCCAATAACAAGCCATATCCACTGGAATGCCATATCCACTTACTTAATCAAATCGTTTGATTTATCCAGTTTCTTATACGAGGATATGGTTATTGTACCTCGCAGTGATTTCTGATATTTACCTTAACCGTTACGGGTCACTTAAATAACACAGTGGTAAACAATGTTGGTAGGAATCTCGTTAACCGACTTCGAGTATCCTTTGGTGGTGAACTGCTACAGGGTATACAAAGATATGATCTGGTTATGACATCAAGATCTGTTTCTAACAACTAAAGAACGCCGAGATCGACTGCGACAGGATATATCCACTGAGAATACCAGAAGGCTCCGGACCAACGCTGGAGATCGAGATAAATCAAAATCCAGAGACCTGCTCGTTTCAGCCATTCATAATAGCATTGCATGCCATTAGATCATCCCGTCCTGGATGACGACGGAGTATTTCAGTTTCTAAGGGCTCTCTCACACGCGCTGGAATTTGAGATTACACTAGTCCCAGTGAATGATATCGTTTACCATACACACACTGATCAACTACTGAATTATCAGCTAACTAATCTTGAATTGGAATATCGATCTTTAGTATAAATACTCAGGTTATTATACAAAATCGCGCGCTCTGATAGGTTCGCTATCTCGGATTATTAGCCGATAATCACCTCGACGAACAAAATGGCTGCCAGTCGTTCGCGCGCTTTAGATGATAGATTTTTTTTCGTGATGTACAATGCTTTTTCTTTTCTTTTTCGAAATAATCAACTGTGCATTTATACTAAAACAATTATTTGCCTCAGACTCAGTGATTATAGGTGAATATTCACCGATAATCACTTCGCCTTCGGCGAATAATTGTTAAAATGATTATCTGGCTCGACAGGCGAGAATGTCACATCAGGTAGGTAAAGACTTTTTCTATGAAAATATCCATCTTACCGAAACGTTCACCATTAACAAAAACAAAGACGATATTATTTTTAAACACATTAGTATTCCGAGACGATCAGTGACTGGAATATTATGTCTGTTTATTGACGAAAGTTATAACGGAATGAGAAACTTTTGAATCCTAATATTACTTCAGTCATTATCGACATCCATGGAATCCCAAATCGATTAAATTCCAAAGGTATGATTCCAACCGATTTTTGGAATAGTATCAAACAGAGGTTTGATGTGGGTAATATCGGTGAGTCTGACTTTTATGATGATCAATTCGCCGACCGGTTGGCTCAGTTGGTAGAGCACAGGACTACTGTGCGGGAGGTTGCGGATTCAAACCCCGGCCGGACCAACACTCAGGATCTTAAAAATAACTAAGGAGAAAGTGCTGCCTTTGTAATGACATCTGTAAATGGTTAGACTTTGTAGTCTTCTCGGATAAGGACGATGAACCGTAGGACCCGTCTCACAACACTTGTTCCTAATAATCTGTGGGACGTTAAAGAACCCACACTGTTCGAAAAGAGTAGGGGACGCAGTTCCCGGTGTGGTTGTCTATCTCTACGTCTTGTTTCATCTGACAATTCATGCATGGGTTGGGTGGGTGTGTGAGATCATATATGGACTCATGATAGCGGCAGCCAGAGGCGCCTTTACATGCTGACGTCCGATCTCACCCAATAGAAGTGTAAAGCGCCTTTGAACATATTCATATGAAAAAGTGCGCTATATAAATTCATTATCATTATCATTAAATTTGCCTTATGGATTGATCTGAGGTCTCACTACGATAATAACATCCATGGATCAGGGTGGGCCTTACTGAAATGATACGCGCGCGCGACGGACTTACAATCCGTAGAAATGCTGGTGGCCAGGGCGAAATAGCCTGCTGCATGTTTGTTGTAGTCGATGCGTTAATGGAAATTAGGGGTGAAACATTACAATCGATCATGTATTGACTAGTTGTTGGTTATTTGCCAATAATTTGTTGGTATTTTGCTAGTAATTTGCTAGGAATTTGTTGAATTTTGCTTGGAGTTGCTAGTTGATTAGTCCAAAGCTAAAATTAGAGCCGATCGGATGATCGTCCGAGTCGGATCGGATCGCAATCAGGGGCGATCGGCCGGATTTTGATCCGGGATTTTGGTCTGGAATCTATTGTTTTGTCCGCTTCATCAATTTATTGTTTTGTCCGCCCCATCAATTTATTGTTTTGTCCGCCCCATCAATTTATTGTTTTGTCCGCCCCATCAATTTATTGTGTCCGCCCCATCAATTTATTTTTTTGTCCGCCCCATCCATCTATTGTTATTAATCTCCCTCCTATTCCACCTTTGAACCAACTTTGATCTACCACCGGAATCTATTGTTTTGTCCGCCCTATCAATTAATTGTTTTGTCCGCCCCATAAATTTATTTTTTTTGTCCACCCCATCCATCTATTGTTGTAAAATCTCCTATCCACCTTTGAACCAACTTTGATCTACCTCCGGAATCTATTGTTTTGTCCGCCCCTATTATGATTCTTATGCGGGAAAATTGATTTGATTTATGCAGGTTAAAATTGCGCTCATAATTAATCATGCCGGGTAAAAGGGAAATCGTGCCCATTTTGTCGCCAACACCCTACTTAAGTCTCCTCTGGTACATATATCGGGGCCATGAAACGAGTGAGGCACCTTATTCCCCAAGCGACCTTACTCCTAATATAATATATATCGAGAACTAATACTCCCTCATTTCAATTATTGTAATACTGTCTGGGGAAACTGTGGGTTAACGTTAAGAAAAACTTCAAAAACTGTAAATAGAGCAGCCCTTGTTATAACATTCTGAGACTATGATGCAGATGTTAGTTGCTTGTTTGAGCTTTTAGGATGGAAAACTTTAACTCACCTGCTCGAAATTGATAAGACCACAATGGTTTACAAGTCTTCACACGGGTTGGTTCCTGAATACTTACGTTCTAAGTTTACAACGCACGAAATGGCCTATAACCCTGGGGACTCTGAGAACAAACTTTGCATTGCTATTACCACGCGCAAATTATTATAAAAATAGTTTTTGTACTTACAGTGGTGCTGTTCTGTGGAATAGTCTCCCTTGTAAGAGGGTCTCAATGGGGTTAACCGTTAACCGTAAAACGGGCCAAAAACTTAACCGTTAGCCGTAAAACTGAAATGTTAACCGTTAGCCGTAAAACAGCTAAAAATATTAACCGTTAGCCGTAAAACAGTCAAAAATATTAACCGTTAGCAGTAAAAGTCATCACCCCATTGAGACCTTCTTGTAATGTGAGGCAAACAGAGTCCGTTAGAAAATTCAAACGCCTTCTCAAGATACTCTAGATATAAGGCACGGCATATTAGCCCCCTGTAGTAAGAAGCTTCAACAAATGCGTTATTTCCTTGAATCGGAAAATAATGAAATTAAAATCGAAGGGATTCCCTATTACAAGATGCCATCAGCTGATGAAGTCCTTGAAGATGATGTAGAGTTTCACCATCTTGAGAGTGATGACTCAGACAATGACGTTTATGATGATGATGGAGATGAGTTCAAACCAGAAAGCCAGATCACTCAGTAAATTAAGTTGACGTCAAGTGCTGGAAGCCTATCCGCCGTGAACTGGAGCCTGATTTTTAACAATGACAGCGAAGATGAACTCTGAACTTCCGGTTTGCTGCGTTCCGGTTACGTTCACGTTGTTTAGTTTTGACTTTGTTCCTAAAACTGAAATGCATTCCATAAATAATGAGGTTTGAAAGATAAATTTAAAATTAGTGAATTAAAAACTGCTGTGGTTCATTTCGAAACGTTTTTTTTGTTCATTCCGCTTATCTAGCCCCCTCTTATATGAGCCTCTCCGTTTATAAGACCACCCACCAGCCCTTAGGCAGTTGTATAAGCCCAGGGCTCAGTTCTTACCGGCATTTTACGGTATTAGAAGAGAGAAACCACCGAAAAAAGAAAAAACACTTTCTGTAAGCAACTTTAGAGCAACTTTCGTTACAAAAAGCAACTTTTGACTGTTTTTTGGAGCAACGTTTGAGCAACGTTTTGAGAAATGTCGGGCAAAGAATATTCAATATTAACAATAAGTATTTTCTCGTATATAGTAAATGTATGTCTGTAGATATGTGTCTTCCCTAATGTATGTGATTTTTTTGTGTTTTGTTTTGGTTTTCCCTGTTTTCATTTTCTTTACACGCCCATTTAGTTTATGTATTTACAGATATCTTGGACTCCCCTACCTACATTAACATGGCAGTGGCCAATTCGAAAGCTCCTGCTCCTTTGGCCACTTCACACAAACTTTTAGACTCTATCTTTATCTGTACAAATATTGTAACCAGGAGTTTCAATGTGGAAGTAAGTGCTGGCGTTGGACATGGAAGAGGATGCGTTTTTAGCTGTAACTAAGATGTAACTAACATGTCGGTCGATATACTTTGTAATTTGTCCGTTATTGGCTAAGTATGTTGTAATTTTGCTGTAAAAATGGTTGTGTGTAATAAGTGTTTGTTAAGATATCAATATTTTAAAGTGCTTAGAAAAAGTAATGTTGTCCTTTTATAGTTCATTTGTCACTGATTGTTCTCGTATTGTAGAAAGCTATAGAGCGTTTGCACATGACGTCACGGCAGCCATGCTGGTTTTCCCAAACAAAGAAAAGGCCGGGCCATGTTGGTGTTCCAAACTGATCCTCCAGGAATAAATTCTATTCTTAAGCAAACATCTTCTTTTGTTTCCGTTAGACACATGGCCGCTGATCACGTGAGTGAAAAGGCTCTATTGAATACAACAAATTGAACGTTTAACATGAACTTACTGCTTACATGGACTATATTAAAATATTTTCCTTGTTGTTGTTTTCCATACAACGCTATTTCTCAAAGCAGGGATGTTCGTGACATAAAGATAAAAAGGATGTTTACTTAAACCGGCAAAGCCTAGTCGATAGTAGGATGTCAGGCCTCTTAAAAAGGATTCACATAGGTGCGGTGTGAACTTGCAATATTTCAGGAGTACCCAATGAGAATTTTCTTCAGAATTGAACCGCTTTTGCCTTAAATGACCTCTTAGAATTTGCAAATCGATTTCTGGTTAATTTTTTACTACCATAGGAGAAACCTATCGCTTTACAGAGCCAGATAGCAACAAAGCTGATATCTGTAGTTGCCAGCCAGGGCTAGTCTCATCAGTACTTTTTCCCGGCCAGGTAGAGATCACATGTGTAACAAGAGGTCATTTTCCCAGCACTTTTAAGAGACATTTTTGTCGCCTTACTCCAATAATTTAGTTTCCCCGAAAATCTCCGGGGACACTGTCTGGACCAGTGTTTACAAGCTGAGTGTTTAAAAGAATACTGTTGCGTTTTGGCTGTGTGGCTCTGCAGGAATGCCATAATCGTGCCAACAAGGGATGTTTTTAAATTCAGTCAGCCATCAACCAGTAAAAAGAATATATCGAAATCGCAGAAAAACAGCAAGCAAAACTGTTTTTGTATAAGCACAAGAAATCGGGATAATCAAACGAATTGATAAAGCAAGTTATATCACCGTAAGGTAAAAGGGAGGTGCTGACCTATCGAACGTTAGGGCTAACGCTCGATAGGTCAGCACCTCCAGAGTGGAAATTTTTGAATGCGATATGAAGCCGATATCGTGTGGATGCCGAATCCGGTCGAATTGGTAAACTTTTGAACCCGATGACGTAACCAAAACGGTTCCAGTATTTACCGCGTGAACATACAACAAATGCCATCGCTTCTCTTCTTGTTGGACTTGTTCCAAGACTGATAGAAAGTTTTCAGCTCAACTTGTCTGTGTTCTCTATTCACCTAAACTTTGTGAAAAGACGACTCGACATTCTGAGGCTCCTTTCGATGTCTGACAGTGGAACTTCACACCACAAACGCGCTGGCTGCATTCTCGACGATTCTGGGTCCGGCCAGGAGGAAAAATGGAGAAAGAATTTTTTAAAATTGGCTGACCAACACTTTCTGTACACCCAAGGCAAGACAACAATTATGCGAGCACCAGTAGAGCAAATCCGGATTCGTTCGGAGACGTATGGAGAAGCATACTCGATTCGAAAACGCTACGTGTGGACTCGGAAACTCTTGAATCCGCAAAGAAAAGTTTGCGGATTCAAATGTATCCGAATACGTGTAGACGGGGCATAAGACATGACAAATTTTGAAAAAAATTAATCGAACTTAAAATACCCCGGATGATAGACATGACACAAACAATCGCCTGCGCTTGCTTCTGATCTTACATCCCACAAATTTTTATTTTTTTCTCGCTAATATCGAGAATAGGTTGCTGCCTCGCTAGAGCTCATAAATTCTCTTTAACAACCCCTCCCCCCGTCTCTTTAAACGCCCCCCACGCAGGCTAATGTCATAATCAAACGAGAAAGGTTTTGAGTTTTAAACTGCAGTTTTCTTTGCATTATGTTGCATTTTTTTTTATCATCTTCATTCTCATCGTCATCGCCATTATTATCATCCTCATCAACATTATTATTATCTTCTTCTTCTTCTTCTTCTTCTTCTTCTTCTTCTTCCCAGTTCACTTGGTTCGACCGCGTTCCCCAACCCCCAACAAATTCTAGATCCGCACCACTGCATATGAGATAACGGTCAGAGATGCACGAATACGACATCAAACAATTAGCAGACCACTCCGACTTTGCATGAAACTCTTGGTCATATTTGCAACACCTTGCCGTAATGGTAAACAGATTTAGAGGGCACCTAAATAGCAGAACGGGCTATGCAAACTTCCCTTCGAGATTGTTATGGCAAAGGAAGTTATTTTCATTCAAGAAAATTCTATGGACACTTGCACTTGCAACATTTATATTCACTTCAACTGCGATCTTTCTTATCCCGATCTACCAAGTTTCTCCAAATTTGGTTCATGAAATAGATTCCAAGTTCTCCTCAGAATTATCTGATGCCGACTCCAGAGACGAAAGCGCACATCAGAGAACAATGAAAGAGTTAACATTAGCTAAACGACCTAATTCCATAGCTGACTGGGGTGCTTTGAAAGTAACTCTACAGGAAAAACACAAACCAGACAAGAGTCAGAGGGACAGCCCGTCGCTAGCAAACTCTTTTGAGGTCAATGTGACTGCTTCTAATCAGACATATAACTGCCAAAGTTGGTGTAGGAGAGGAGTTCAAAAACGAGCGCCTTTTTACCTTACAGCCGTTCTTCTTGTAAGAATTTACGCCAAAGATCTTGCCAAGTTATCGACGCGTGAGCTTCGCCAGTGGCTTTACTATCTGCAGTATGCTGGCTTTGAACACGTGTACGTCTATGATGCGTATGTACTGAAGAACGAGTCGCAAAAAGAAGCATTGAAGCCGTTCATAGATGAAGGGTATGTTACGTACACTAATTGGAGTCATAACGCCTTCCCTTATTCCATTTCTGGCACTCAAATCTCCGCTTATCAACACTGTATAGACAGATTTGGGAACCAGAGTCATTGGCAAGCGGCTATTGACATTGATGAATACCCTTTTAGTCCTTCCGATCTACAAGCCAATTTCTCACAAAGGGTTGTCGCACGTGTTAGCTCATCAAGACCAGAAGCATCGGAGCTCACAATGCAGAATTTCCTTTTTCTCGAAAAACCACTCAACGATGAAAAGCATCCTCTATTAATAGACAGAATATGGAGACGAACTCATGGTCCGGCAAATAATCTGGTGAAACCAATTTATAAACCGACTTTTGTGCGAAGGGCAAGCGTTCATCATAATTCTTTACTACGTGGAAGATCAATGAACTTCAACATTAACGACATTCGCATGAATCATTACTGGGGAGCAAGACTTCAGAACTGGGGTGATGATACACCAGAAGTACTAGCAAAAACACGGCCAGATCGATCGATTGAATATATTGTGAATATTTTGCGGCGATGTGCGAGTGATTGTTTGCCAAACACAGATTTCATTTATCGCCAAGGGTGGAACTGAATCCCAGGAACTGAATTAAGTATTCAGTTATATAATATAATTAACATACTAGTGAAACAACTTGATATGGCAACGGCAGCGATTCTATGGCGCAATAATAGGTTCTGCACGTAATATGCATTTTCTAGAGAAGGTCGATATCCTTTAAAACATCGTCTAAGACTAAACCAGTTGTCTCCTGATCTATTTATGCAAATTTACTTTGTGATAACATGCCGTTAATTGTATTGCTTTGAACGTATTTCAAAACACTACATTCCTTTCACTTTTTGTATTTAGTATTTGGTTTTATTACCTCGCTTCCTAGTCAGTATCGCTTTTGTTTTCACGGCGTCAGTTTAGCTAAATGCTTGTAGAGGTTAGTGCCCCATTTTTAATGGTCTTACTATTGTGGCTCCTCTAAGACCATATTTTACGGGTATTTCAAGACCTATTCAACAGAAGTATTCAAACATATTTGCATACTATTTCTTCCTCCTGTTGATGTCAATGACTCTGGAGCTTTGCTGCGATTATGTTGTGATTTCCATCACAAAAGCGCACACACGCAAATACGAAAATCGCGACTGGAATGGACATTTTAAAGACACTGATGAAGATGAAGAGAACAACGCGCTTTATAATACGAGATTTGAAGAGTGACTGGTTTTTTTGGCTACTGCATATGAAACAATACACGAGCCAATATGTCAAAGGAAACATGAGTGATTGAGAGTGAAGGAGCCAATCAGCGCGTGCCTAGTATTTAGCCAAACACAATGCACAATGCAATTAGCTTTTATATCGATTTATTTTTTTTAAAACTCAGGAGAGAATATGTAAAAGTAATGAAATCGAGGAAAGGCGGTAGGTATGGCAAAAACGTCCGAATAAACTTAATAAATGCAGTAGCCACATGCATGCAATGCTTGCCTATTTTCAAACGTTATCAACGAGAACAAAAAAGATTCCGCCATATTAGGTTGGATGAGCATGATAAGGAGCTAGAAAAATACTGGTATTAGGACTGAAGAAGGCTAGAGAAGCAACATGGCTAGACAGTCTACTTCAGGCTCAACTTATGAAGTTTAAATTACACTATTCAATGAGGATTGCGTGTCTTTTCTTGTCAATTTATTTTTGTTGAGAGGATATTGTAGATTTCGGGCTTTGAACGCATGGTTAAAGACAGACACAGCAAACAATTTCGTTTGCTGCTGGCAAATTATTATTATTAATACTTTTCGTTATAATTTCAGACTGAAAGATTTTAATGATATTAAACCTTTTTTTGCGGCATGTTCACAAATGAAACACTGTGCTGCCGATGGAATGTCGTGCCTGAGCAAAAAAATACTCCGACTACCGTCCCCGTCCAGTGAACGCAGTGAGCAAGGTTTGAGTCGTCTCTTACGTGATAATATCAGCGCACGTTTTGTCCATTTTCATCGAATGATATTTGGCAATGGAAATGAGATCAAAGAAGTGCTCACACTAATTCGTTCACGTTAAGTCCTAAATTAACGGCATTGCTAGTTGCGTTCGACGAAGGACGGAACGCTCCCTAATCCAGGCGAATTTGAAATATTTGTGATTATTGCCCCCGCAGGATTTTGGCCCAGAGACCAAAACCCGAGGAGGCACCCTAGAATTCCCCGGATGTATACATACAAGTACAAATAATATTTGTTGAAAAATCAAGATAAGAAATGCGTTTGTGGCGAAGCGTTCTCGATTTCACCAAACTAGGCACACACGGTGGTCTCGGGTAATGTTTTAGTAAGCGCACACTAGCATCATCTGGTGGCATTTGAAGGTCGTTCATCTACGAGTTCGCGTTTCGTCAAAGTCGAGCTTCGCCATCTTCTAGCAACATTTGAAGGTCTTGCAACCACGATGTCGCGTTTCGTCACCTTCGAGCTTCGCCATCTTTTAGCATTATTTGAAGGTCTTGCATCTACGAGTTTGCCTTTCGCCATCTTCGTTAAGGTGAGTAATTAGTACTTCAGTCATGGCTCTCAAGTCTCACGCATTGAGCGTGAGACTCACGCAAACGAATCCATGAATTAACTATTTTTCTTGATATAATTAGTCCCAACGAAGAGTCATTTTTTGAACCACCTGCAGAATTGCTGACCAGTGCCAAGAAAGCCACTTGGAACTATATATAACAAAGAGCACCGGTAATCAGTAGCATGTACAGCTTAACTCCAGTGTTTCAGCATTATAACATGAAATTGTTATTATGTGAGTTGAAGAGAGTTGATATTGGAGCAATTAAAAGAAAATCTGGGATCTAATTTTTAAGGGTCACATTTCCGCTCAGAATAAAGGAAAACGCTTCTTAGGTAATTCAATTTTTCAAAATTTTCTAGGGGGGCACGCCCCCAGACCCCCCTAGAAGTGACGCGTGCGGCGTAAAAACGACGGCTATGCCGTCGAAAATAAAAACTCACTCTTTACCAACAAATCAACTTGAGAGCTCTGCTTCAGTGATTTCTTTGAATTCAAGAGCATTCAACAGTACTGAATAAATTTGGTTTGTCAGACACAAATCAGCCATGGGGTCGACAGACTCGATCCAACAGATCACAAATATCTCAGAACAGAATGATGAATCTCAAGTCAAACGTTTGAAACACTGAAAATTCAGAATACAAAGAACATCAGAGACAAAGACCTCGGTGCTCTAATTGAGGATGCGTGTTCAAACTGCCTTATATGCACTTCATAATTCTTGAACTACTCACTTAAATATCAATTTTTATTTTTCTCTTGTGTTATATTGTATTTGTAATTCTAGAAACAATTGTATACTGCAAATTTTAATATATTGTAAAGTAGTCTAGTGTACCCAGTTAATTCTTAATTTCGTATTGTTAATTGTACATTTTAAATCTTAATCTATTGTAACGTAGTAGTGTCCCCAATTAGCTTCTGTAAGCTAAATACTTAGACACTTAAATAAAGTTATTGTTATTATTATTATTATTATTATTATTATTGAATCGATATTGCCAGAAAGAGATATAAAATTTGTGATATCAATTTCCTTTTGAATATGTCACTCTCAAAGAAAAACAAGTCGGTGCATGGTTACAATTCGAGGAGGGCACTTAATGAATTCTGCCTTTGTGCTGTTGATGCTTTTCTGGAAATCTCTACTTATTTGTTTATATTTATCAAATCTGCGTATCAGGAATGAGTTAACAGACCTGCTTTTTCAAGAGAAGACAGTTCATTATAGAGAGAAATTTGCGAGTCTTTGTAGTTCATTTGTGGCTAGGGATTGTACATTTGGTTATCTCAATGAAGAGAAAGAGAACCTTTTCATGACACTAAGAGCATTTGATTCTTTTTGTTGCTCATGCTCGAATTTTGTGACTTTGAATAGCAGAATTCCTTAAACAGTAGTTACAGAATATGGATTAAACAAGTTGGGTTTAGATAACAATATATGACCTCTTTTTGTTTCTTAAAAGAATACAAAGCCAGGAAGGTTAAATTGCATTAATTGTAATTCAAACTACTGAGCCTGTTTTAAGGAATGTATTAAACTCACTTTCACTTTTCATTGAATTCTGTCCTGCATTAATGAAAGACATAAATGTGTTTGAGGAGATTGAAATCAGTGAAGCTCAGTACAAACGAAGCGGTTTTGTGTGATTCAACAATAACCACTTTACTTGTGCTGTTAAAGATCATAACACAGCACTCCAAGCTGTGACCGTTTTAGTCACCATGGCGAGTAGAAAAATCAAAGTAGGACTATGGTGAACTCGTGGATATGTTTAGAAAACAGAGAAAAAAGAAATAATTTAAAAATTACCAAGGTGTTTTTTCAGAGTTGTGATTGAATGAACTTGAAGATAATTTTAATAATCTATAATCACAACATAAAAGTGACCAGGGAGCTGAGTAGCTTTTTGAAATAAACATACAGTGAGTACATGACGCCAATCATTTGACTACACTAGGCATCAGTTATAAGGCAGGTGGCAAGCATACAGTTGTTAAAAAATTTGATAACTTAACATAAGGGTACAGGATTAAATGGCACCGAAACCAAATGTAGTTCTGGTATCCTGCTGCTCACTGTCTGTGAGTTCAAAGTTTCTAACACATGTAACAGGGTCCTTCTGAATAAGGTCTGAATTTTGTTGCCATGACATTGTCAGTTTTATCATCATTATAGTTTTTGTTGTCTACAAGTCTGTTCAATGTATTCAACAGAAATATCCACCTTGATTCTGCAGCTGATAATGAACAAAACCATGTAGGATAGCCCAGCTGACGAATCATACCAAACAAGTCTTTCTTGCATTTTTGCAAAGTATGTTAGTGATGATCTTAAAATCCTTAAGACTCTCAATCCTTTATCAAGTTGAATTAGTTTATTTACATTACCATCTCATTTTAGGTTATCAGTGGTATATATATTCAGCGTTGCACTTAAAAAAATCACACTTGCCATCATTAATACAGCAATACATATTTGTTCTTATCCTTATAACTTCTTGTTTTTACAATGTAAATATGAGTCACACAACAGTAAGCAAAACAGGTAAGCCTATTTTTCCAACATGTCTACTTCAACACAATCTAGTTCACTTCAAGGTAAATTCGGAAATCAATACACAGAAAACTTTTCATTGTAACGGCTTGTGGTGTATTGCATATAATATAACGCTTAATACATTTTCTACATGACTTACTGTTTTCGAACCCTTTAATGACTTTCTTACATTGTAATCTTCGTGGTTCTCCGTCACGGCAGCCGCCTCCATATTTACAAGTAAATGTTGACATACTTCTTGGCCGTCCCAATACTTCTACAACTCCATTCCTGTTAGTACTAACACTTAAATCAGTAGAAAAGTCCTACATGCGATGTTTCTTATCCAGGTTGGCCACAGAAGTTCTTCGGTTTCACATCATGGATTCGTCAATTTATAGTAGTTTCGTTCAATAACGAGTACTCATTTCGCTCATATAAGTTCTCATTCAAGTGCTAATTTCGCTCTATGAGTTCTCACCAAAGCTTACTACATTAGCAAGAGATTTTCTCATCTTCAGATCACTTTCGAGCCAACTGAAATTCAAATACTGCTTGTAATCTTGGGGGCGGTCGATGGCGGTCGATGTCGGAAAAGCGAATAGTTATCATCTGTTCACGTTTAGCGCCTGGCCGAGTAAAAGGCTCATGAAATTCAGTCTCCAAGTTGGTCATTGTCCTAACTGGAAACATTTAAACTCCTTTTGATTTTAGTAAGACCGCTAATGAGGCCCTGTTAGTGAGGTTCTTTAGTATGGGGCGCCGTTTGTAAATTTATTATTTGACATATTTTGGGACGATTTTCTCATGATTTGCCTCTTTTATTTATAATAATTAACATCAGCGGTTTAATTATCATAAATAACCATTTTTACTCAAATTGGTTATTTCATATAACCAATTTTGTTTCCATTGGTTATTTGATAAAACCAATACTGTATTTTTGGTTATTTGATAAAACCATTTTTGTGTTTTTGGTTATTTGATAAAACCAATGTTGAGTTTTTGGTTATTTGATATAACCAAACGGGCCACATTTGGTTATTTGATAAAACCATTTTAAATAACAATGCGCCTTTCATAAAAATTGGTTATATGAAATAACCAAAGTGTCGGTAAGTTTGACACTATCCAGCTTTATCGCTAGCATTCGTGACTTTGTTGACCCGCATGCCGTTGACGCAATTTTGAAACAATGGGTTATATATATATATATATATATATATATATATATATAAAAATTAATAATAAAAATTAGGTTCTGTCATCAGATAACAACAGCCCATAAATAGACTGACTACCCAAGAGAAACAGAACCAGTTAGTGAAAAAAAAAATTAATAATAAAAATTAGGTTCTGTCATCAGATAACAACAGCCCATAAATAGACTGACTACCCAAGAGAAACAGAACCAGTTAATGAAAAAATTAATAATAAAAAATAGGTTCTGTCATCAGATAACAACAGCCCATACATAGACTGACTACCCAAGTGAAACAGAACTAGTTAGTGAAAAAATTAATAATAAAAATTAGGTTCTGTCATCAGATAACAACAGCCCATAAATAGACTGACTACCCAAGAGAAACAGAACCAGTTAGTGAAAAAAAAAATTAATAATAAAAATTAGGTTCTGTCATCAGATAACAACAGCCCATAAATAGACTGACTACCCAAGAGAAAGAGAAGCAGTTAGTGAAAAAATTAATAATAAAAATTAGGTTCTGTCATCAGATAACAACAGCCCATAAATAGACTGACTACCCAAGAGAAACAGAACCAGTTAGTGAAAAAAATAATTAATAATAAAAATTAGGTTCTGTCATCAGATAACAACAGCCCATAAATAGACTGACTACCCAAGAGAAACAGAACCAGTTAGTGAAAAAAAAAATTAATAATAAAAATTAGGTTCTGTCATCAGATAACAACAGCCCATAAATAGACTGACTACCCAAGAGAAACAGAACCAGTTAGTGAAAAAAATAATTAATAATAAAAATTAGGTTCTGTCATCAGATAACAACAGCCCGTAAATAGACTGACTACCCAAGAGAAACAGAACCAGTTAGTGAAAAAAATAATTAATAATAAAAAATAGGTTCTGTCATCAGATAACAACAGCCCATACATAGACTGACTACCCAAGTGAAACAGAACTAGTTAGTGAATAAATTAATAATAAAAATTAGGTTCTGTCATCAGATAACAACAGCCCATAAATAGACTGACTACCAGAGCTAATTAGCATAAAAATCATTATATTTAATAATCTTTTCTTTAAATTGAAGTGACCAAAAACAAAAATATCTCAATTTATTTGGGAATGATTTGACTAAAAACAAACTTACCTCAGGTCTAATATTGTAAAGACTGGAAACTAGTATAACCAGCCCATGTGTGGTGACATTGCAGTTGAGCACATGGCGGACCAATAGTGTCGCACTGTAGTCGTTGTGTTTATAATACAAGTCAACGTCGTTTATACCTTTTACAATATCACAATATGTGACTTTAGTCCGTTTTAGTCTGACCTCTACCTTAAAGAAAGACAGTGCAACAGTAAGTGCTGTTACTTTCTATTGGAATTGCTCCAGGTCATTGAGGTACTCAAGCCACCTCACCACGTCAAGGTACGGACCAAAAGGTGGAAAAAGGGGAGTTGCAGTTATGCCTTCAGATAACAACAATCCAGAAATGGACTGACTACCCAAGAGAGACATAACTAGGTTGGTACAAGCAAAACAATAAAGATAAAAGTTAGGTTCTGTCATCAGATAACAACAGCCCATAAATGGACTGACTACCCAAGAGAAACAGAACTAGTTAATACCAAAAAATAATAATGATAAATGTTAGATTCTGTCATCAGATAACAACAGCCCATAAATAGACTGACTACCCAAGAGAAACAGAACCAGTTAGTACAGAACAAATAATGATAAAAATTAAGTTCTGTCATCAGATAACAACAGCCCATTAATGGACTGACTACCCAAGAGAAACAGAACCAGTTAGTACACATTAAATAATGATAAGAATTAAGTTCTGTCATCAGATAACAACAGCCCATTAATGGACTGACTACCCAAGAGAAACAGAACCAGTTAGTACACAACAAATAATGATAAAAATTTGGTTCTGTCATCAGATAACAACAGCCCATAAATAGACTGACTACCCAAGAGAAACAGAACCAGTTAAGACTATGAAAAGGTCTGCTTTCGCACAACATCTCCAAGGCTTCAAGCTGAACCCCAATTAAGAATCTGCAGCATCAAATCTTTTCTGTGCAAATCCATGTCACAGTACTGCCACTGAAAGTTGTAAATTGACAGCGAACCATCACAGATAATGTTCCTTGCAGCCATCACCACTCCTATACCACAACTTCCAATACCAATCTTCTTTGAGTTAACTGGTACCTGAGATGGCATGCCAAAACGTCGAAATCTGTGACAATTTCGCCAAAAACTGGTTTTGAGGGCCTTGTGACTGGGGTACATTTCCAAGAGCAATTCTAAGGACTGTTTTACTGAGGGAAGGGCCAGAGAGGGAACAGCAGACATCATTCCATCATCAAAATACATTTCTTTATTGGCCAGATCTATGAAGATCAATCCCCAGTGGTTTGGCATGTAGACAGGCAATAAAATTTGATTCAGGTCATTAATGTTTCTCAGCTCCTTTACATTTTCTCTCAATTGCTGCTGTTGGAATGCCTTGTCATCAGACCTCATCCAGTCATAGAATTCAGTTGGAAAGTAAACAGTGGAATTAATGCCATTCTCTCTAGCCTCGTTTAGAAACTTGCTGATGCAAATGTCAATGACAAAATTATCAACATACCGCTCCTCAACAAGATCTGAAAATGATGTACCATCCAATCTTTTTTTACCATACTTTAGTATTGGCTGAGTGGTTGGGTGATGCCAAAGGGCATGTTGCAACCGCACCAGATCTCCTGGGGAACATTTTATCTTAGATAGCCAATTAGCCTCTACAGATACCTTACGGTACACGTCTGCTATTGTACAAAATCGTGTCAAGATAGACAAGGCGTTTGCAGAAAACTGACCAACTCCCTGAAAGTTAATGGCTCTGGGATTCTTACCAACCTTTCGCTCATTATTCAGGAGTTTTCTAGCTTTCTCAATGTCACTTCTACAAGGACGCTCTGCCAAAGAGTAAGGATCTGATAAGGACAGCTTTCCATACACTGGCTGTAACAAACAGGGAGATGTAAATGTTACTGGTGGAATGAGACTGAAAAGAGCAGCTACTTCAGCTCTTGTTGTGGCTTTAGCCATAGCAACTTGAAGGGTAGTTTCCTGTGAGGTTGCAGAATTATCTTGTTCATCTTCAATAATAATGGCAGACTGAAGTGGGGTTGGATCATTGATGGATACAAAATCATAGTTGTCTGGTCGCTGGAT